>JAHTLZ010003307.1:452873-469709 GCA_023846285.1 Phrynocephalus versicolor
GAGAGAGAGAGAGAGAGAGAGAGAGAGAGAGAGAGAGAGAGAGAGAGTATATATATATATGTATATGCATATGGGATTGTTAACAATTACCTCACTCCCAGTGTTGTGATGGATGATGAGGATTAAATTGCTCACAACTAGCTTGAATCCCACAGATTTAAGTGGGTCTACTAGAACTATGATTAAATCTAGACCCAACCCAATATGTATGCCTCACCCCCCCCCCAAAAAAAAAAAAACACTCAGCAGATGTTAATTTAATCTCATCATCTTAATTTGGCCTGGGCGTCATTGTTATTATATGGCACATATGCTTCTTTTAATTTTTAAAAGAGCCACCACACCCGGTTTATATATTCATACATATTCATATATTAAATTCATATTCATACTTCCATCATGATAAAGAGCAGGTATCGATGATGACGTTTCTGACACCAGATTCCAAAGCCTGTCGTAAAACATCTGATTTGCTATAACCCAATGGGAGGATCAAGTTAATTATACATTTATTTATTTAAAATATTTTTATCCCACCTTTCTCCATAAAAAGTATCCTAGTTTCATTGGGCACTCCAGAACCATTGGCTTCGAAACAACAAGGTGAAGGAGGAAGGAGGAGCCTGTGAATATTGGCACAATATCTGTGATTCACTAATTACTGTGGCTGAAAATAAGGTAATGAACTAGGAATGTTTACATTGATGGCGATGATGATGATGATAATGATGAGGAGAATAATGGCAATAATAATATTATTATGTTTAGCTAGCACTCAAGCTAAATGTTACGGCAGCTTTGGTGCATGAGACTACCTTATACTAAATTTGTTTGTTTGTTTAAAACATTTACACTCCACCTTTCTCCTTCAGAAGCCCATGGTGGCTTATTATTTTAAAACAAACAATATACAGATTGGAAGGAGGGAGAGAGGATAAAAACAACCCCCACACATGCACACATGCACGCACACACAGACACACACACAGAGAGAGAGAGAGAGCGAGAGAGAGAGAGAGAGAGAGAGCACTTAGGCAGCCAATTACAGATAAAAACCTTACCTGGAGAGGGAACTCTATCTGCCCAGGAAGTAGAACAATGAGGGAGCCAGTCTGGCCTCATGTGGGAGGGAGTTCCATAGCTTGAGAGCAGTGACAAGTCCTTACTAAACATATCTTTGAGGGTGGTGGGGCTGAAGGAAAGGTCACCTCTGATTATTTGAAGACCCTGGTTCATCTTATCTAGCATTGACAACTTTAATTAACAGAAACGGCACTCAAGATTTCAAGCAGGGTTAGCATGATCTTGAGATCCCCAGAGCTGTTGGACAGTTCTGCTTCCAGGTACCAACCACGCTTGATCTGACTTAGTTTCCAAGATCAGTTGCAGTCAGACTTTTATAATAGTATTTTCATTCCACATTTGGAACTAGAGAAGGTGCTCTGGAAAATCTCTTTGTTTGACATGTATATGGGCACTTGCAGCCATCTAATTTACGGAATCACCAGTGGCATAGGGTGGGTTGCTAGCACCAGAGGCAAGGCAAGTATTGTACCCCCTAACCCAGGGGCAGGGTGTTTGCATGCAAGTGAGTACACTCCAAGTGGGTCACCAAAGCCCAAGACACAGAGGGGGTCTCTCTTCCAACCAGTGTGCCACCTTCTCAGGGTTTCCATGAGCTACCCTGCCCGCAGTGACTAGCCCCTGACTGACCAGCACTCGTACCGGAAGCTCTGGGGGTGGGGGTGTGATGGATGTGGGGTTTGAGGGGCTGTGTGTGTGTGTGAAAAGTGTGAAGCAGCAGCAAATTTGTGCCCCAACACATAAGAACAGGCGGGGCTTCTCTGTCTTGCCAAGATAGGGTTATGGCGGTGGAATAGACGGGACAGGTGAGCGGGCCTTGTTGCTATACCAGGGAGCCCTTCTCCCATCGTGGGAGTCACAGCCAGTTTGAGGGAAAGCACTGGGTGACAATGGCACAGGATCAGTCCTGGGGTAGGCAGTGTTCCAGGCAGGTGCCAAGGCCAAGAGCCCTGGTATTCAGCTGCCCCTGCTGGCTTCCACGGATGGCACTCCTTTAGCCAGAACTGAGTTAGCAGGGAAAGGAAGGGTGGGGGGCGAAGCAGGCGGACAGGTTATGCCCAGGGACACCTGCTGCTGGTGGGTGGGTGGAAAGGAATACTGCACCGCCTAAAAATATTGTGCCCAGTGCGAGCTGCCTTCTGGCACCCTCCACTTGGAATCACTGCATCCAATATGGCAGGGCTGTCCAACTTTGAACAGTCCGAGGTCTACTTTTTCCAAACAAAAGTGCCTGAGTGCTACTACACTAAAACCTCTACTTAAGAATTTTATCTGTTCTGAGCATATGCTCATAAGTAAAAAAAATTGTAAGTAGAGCAGCGGTTTCCTATAGGAACGCATTGAAAATCAATTAATCCTTTCTGGAGGGAACATATTTCAACACATTCCTATGGTAAGGCTGACCATGCACATGCTTCCCTTACACCTGCTCGAGCCAGTGTGGACGGGTGCAAGGGAGGCGTGTGCAAGCTTGCGCAGATCGCCCCTTCTGCTTGCCTGGGCTGCTGGAAGACTTCTTTAAAAAGGTGCACTTTCCCTCCCAACTCACCCGGGGACTGACTTGACTTTACTTCTCCTCCTGTTTTCCCCCTTCTCCCTTCCAGCTCCCTTGCTGCCACTGCTGCTGCCACCCATAGCTCTCACTCACTTCTGCCATGTTCTCTGTGCAGCTGGGATGGGCCAAGCCAGCAGCGGGGCAATCACATTGCCACGGCAGCGCAAGGAGGAGGGAATGGTTCAGAAGGGGAGCAGGAGGAGCGGCAGATCACAGTCTCTGTGAGGCAGCTGTGGGGGTGGGATGAGGAGGAAGATGGAAGGATGGGAGGAAGGAATTTTCCAGGGGGGTGGAGAATAGGGGGCCGTCACAACGCAAAGGAGGTGGGCACCCTCATGACCCTGCCCCTCACTGTTCCCCCCACTCCTCTTCCTCTGCTCTGCACCAACAACTCAATTGGTCATGAGACAGTGGTGCACCAATCATCTGGCCAATAGGGAGAGCAGGTGCCATGGCCCTTGAACTGCCCCGCTTGGCTGAGACAGTGGGCTGGCAGACCCAGAGCTTTGCTGGGGCAGTGGTGGTCCTTGGGTTGGGGGGACGGAGAGGTGGAGAACTTATCCTCTCACATTTTTTACTGATGGCTGGCAGGCTACTTTTGAACCCTTCACGGGCTACTGGTAGCCCCCGGTCTACCTGTTGGGCAGGCCTGCAATATGGAATTAGGCTGTGGACATAATAGATGCTTCCCCAGAGGATGGAACTTGATTCATGGAATGGCAAGTGACACAGATCTCTCTGGCTTAACGAAGCCACACATTAATTCATGCTGAAGGGAAAGAAGGGTTATGACCCTGGGAACCTTTACAGGCCATGAACGAAAAAGAGTGTGAGGAACGGTGCTTGAGGAATGACCCTAAAGGGTTACATGAACTCAGGGAGATTATTAAACTGGGATGCTGCTCTGATTGTTACCTGATTAACAAGAAAAGTAAAAGAATTCCCACTATGCATGCATAAGCAGCTTTTGGCTCAGCCTAAGAAGCTCATGGGGGGCCTGCCCCAGTTTAGGTCTCTCCCTTTGATGCTCCAAGACAGCTTGCTGGGCCTGCTGAGAAAATGAGCACAGGCAATTGATCCCAAGTTAGAGATGGTGTTGTGCAAAGTCACCTTGCCAAATGATCTCCTCCTCCTCCTGAATACCTGAAGGTAGCAAATTCATGTGTCAGGCTGAGCCTCAGAGCTCTGTAGCGTCAGCATTTAATTTAAAGCATTAAAAAGGCAATTTGCAGGTTTGTGCAAAGGTCCCCAAAGTTTATCCTTCCCTGTCCTCTCCCCCTCCCCCTCCACAGACAAGGACACATTCCAGAAGTGGGTCTATACAATCAACCTTTCCACCCAAATTCTGTGAGCACACATCACACATGGTCTGCAGGGGACACCTTCTTGTCAAATAAAAGCAACAGAGGGTTAGGTCCCGGCTGTTCCTCAGATAACAAACTGGTGCGTGCAATCCTTTAAACATTCATGGGAAAGGCAATTTTGAAAGGTTTTTACTGGGTATCTGGGCAAAGCAGAAATATTGAACATCTAATCCTTCTTGATAAAAACTAGCTGTGCTGATAGTCTTGGAGAAGACATATTGTATCGGCTGTTGGGTGTGGAGAGCTGAAGGGGAAATAAAATTAAATACTAACCAATTTCTATATGACAGGGAAAAAGGCAATTTCACAGGCGCACCTGTAGGAAATGGGATCTCTTTTTTATACATAGCTTTATTGAAGATAGATGATAGATAGATAGATAGATAGATAGATAGATAGATAGATAGATAGATAGATAGATAGATAGATAGATAGATAGATAGATAGATAGATAGATAGATAGATAGATATGAGCTAAACTGTTACCAGTCTTTCTTTTAGGCATGTATTATTGCTCTTAAGTGTTGGAGACCGAAACAGAATACAGTAGGACCCCGGTATCGCTGGGGATTGGTTCCAGGCCTTCCTGTGGATAATGAAAACTGTGGATAAGAGAGAACGCCTACCTACCCACCCCCAAACTGCTGTTTCCTGACAGTAGCTTGCTTTACGACTGCTTTTTTGAGACAGTATCTTACTTTAAGTCTGCTGTTTGTGACAGTAGCTTGCTTTACAGATGCTATTTTTAACAATTGCTTGCTTTACAGATGCTGTTTGTGACAACAGCTTGCTTTACAGCTTGCTTTGTGGCTGCTGAATTATTTAATTTTTTCCTTTGCCAACCATGGATAACTGAATCAGTGGATATGGGGGTCCTGCTGTAGTCTCCTTCAAAGCAGGTTGATGTGGGAGGCGGGAGCAGTTTCACACCAAAAACATAACTGTAGAGGCTTATATAGGAATGTTACTCCTGCAACACATGACCAAGCAACTTTCATATGTGATTTACCCTCACTAAAAGCTGTATCTCTTGAAATGAAACCCGGTGAAAAAGTGGTACTTGTGAAAAGGATCTTGGCATTTACCCACTAGCTGGTAAAATAGGAACTAGGCAAAGCTGGTGTTGGGTTGACCTGTAGCTAGTTGATGGGCCATGTGCAAAAGAGTGTTCACGTGGGAGAGAAATGACAAGTGTGGGTGCAAGGAGTTTCTTCTGTGCCTGGTGTTGATCAGCATCTTTATCAATTGCTCAGGTGCTGATATGGAGAGGATATACATCAAATATACAGGTGACGTATAAGTGGGAGGGCTAGCTAAAATTTCAGAAGGCAGCACTGGGGTTCAAGATGACCTGAATAAGTGGGAGAACTAAGCCAAAATGGATCCAAGGAGATTCAACAGAGGTACCAATGTTTTTGTTAGGCAAGAAAAAAAAATCAGAGGTACAAACACAGAGGGTGTGATACCTGGTTTGGCAGTAGCGTATTTGAAAAGTATCTAGAGGGTCTTACTCGACAATGAGATAAACATGAATCAGCAGTGTGACAGAGCAGGTAGAAGACCTAATGCACTGGAGGGTGCATCTGTGGAATCACCTTGTCCAGATCACTGGAAGAAATAGTACTGCTGTGTCTTGCCTTGGTCAGATCTCTTTTAGAATACTGTGCCTGGTTCTGGGCATCAAATAGTTTTAGAAGGATATTGACAACCTGAAAAATGTGGAGACCAGATGAGAAAGGGTTTGGAAAAGATTGAGGGACTTGGGTATGAGGAACGGCTGAGGGACCTGGGTATGTTTAGCTTGGAGAAAAGGAGACTTACACCTTACACATGGCATAAGCTTGCTTCAATGACTCCAGAGGAGAGGACCCAAGCCAGTGCATTAAAAATCATGATGAAAGGAGATGTCAGCTCACCATTAGGAGCAGGTCTTACCCCCAGAACATCCTGGAGGTAAGACCTGTCTGACAATGGGACGTACTGCTTTAAAAACAAGTGACATTACCTGCAGTGGATTTTAAAAATAGGATGGTTGATGATCTGTCCATAATGGATGTTTGCCTTGATGAGGAGTTGAGTTAGGTGATTGGTGGGGAACCTCCCTAGTATTCTCTGGTTGTAATGTTGTAGGTAAAAGGTGGGTCTCAAGAGGTTGGACTCCTATGCTTAGGAAACTGCCTAATGTCTGGGTTGAAGGAGGAGTTGGTGACATCACCAGCAAAACTGCATCCTCTCCCATAACTGCTCCAAAGTTTCATGCTTTAGTGCTTCATGCTGTGGGTTCTAGACATGGGCACGAATTGGCGAAATTCTCGTTTCCGTTTCCGTTCCTCGTTTCCGTTACGCAACGGAAACGGTAATGACAATTACTCTGCCAGAACTCGAACTCGAACCGATAAAAGAAAAATTGGGTCTGATTTGTCGTGTTGTCGTTCCTGGCATCGCGCGGCGATCGTGCGATGCCAAGTGGCACAGAAAAAAGTTTTAAAAATAAAAAACCCCGATTCCTGGCCAAAAAAGCAGGCAAAAATATGCCTGCCTGAGTGAGTGCACCTACCAGAGGGGTGGTTTCTGGGGGGGGGGGTCCCCAGCCTCCCCCCCTCTCCTGTCCTGGGCTGCTCTGGTGGAGGGCATCCTCGTCGTCTTGCCAACTCGCCATGCCATGCGGTGCGGGCGGGGGATCCAAAATGGGGAGACCGCAATATTTATTTTGAAATCGTGGTCCAAAAACACACCAAAGCACCACAGGAACATGCAAAAATTAGGTATTTTAACTGCCAGAATTTTTACAGTAGCAGCAGTGGGTTTTTCTTGCAACAAAACGTCTCCATTTATTTTATTTTATTTTATTTTTATTTTTTTACACCTGCATAATGATGGGCTGGCCATGGGAGTGGACCATGCAAATTTTTGGAGCCATTCCACCAATCGCATGGCCACTTGGCCAGGTTTTGACTGAGACTTCTGGGATGTGCCAGTCGGGCATAAAAAGCCCACTAACCCTAGCCCGAACCCGAACCCGAACCCTAACCCTAACTCATACGCCAGTACACTGTCCTTCTTAGTGGGTCAGAGAGGCACCCAGAGGTGCACCCCACTAACTCACCCTAACCTTACCTGTAACCCTAAGCCTAGCCCTTGCCCTAACCGACCCTAAGCCAGATCTGTACTCGCATTGCACTACACGCAAGTACACTTCCCTTCTTAGTGAGCCAGAGGGCACCCAGAGGGGTTCCCCTCTCACTTCGCTCCCCGGTCCAAGTACGCCAGTACGCCAGTATGCTGTCCTTCTTAGTGAGTCAGAGTAGAGGCACCCAAAAGAAAGAGAGGTGCCTCTGCCACTGCAACTTGCTACGCATATCCAATTGGCTATACGTACCCTTTTGTAGCGGGCCAGAGGAGGCACCCACCCCAGAGAGGTGCCTCCAGGAGCCCGCTTTTCCCTTTGTAGCGGGCCAGAGGAGGCACCCACTACCCCCCACAAACCAGTACTAACGACAGACGAAAAAACGAGAAACGAAACGACAATTTTTTGAAAAATTTCGCAACAAACGGAAAGGAGCCGAAACGGGCCGGCTCCGACACACGACAACTCGAAACGTCCTGGTCGTGCCCATCTCTAGTGGGTTCTATAAGTGGTGTCTCAACATTTGTTGTCGTTGTTAGAAAGATTGGAACCTATGTGAGGCCTTTAAGAGTTTTTGGCTGGGAGGGACCTTTCTGGACAGAGGTGAATGCCCATCAGTCCAGTAGCATCCAAGTCTTCCCTCTCTCCCTCAGAGGGTGAAGAGAGGGCCACTCCTCTCTATTCAAGTCTTCTTTTCCTGCCCTTGTTCGTCAGACAGTTGATGAGTCAGACAGTTAATTATGGGACAGTTAGAACAGCATTTAGTCCATTAGTGTGAGTCATGAAGCTGTTTAACAAGTTAAATTCTGTTCATGTAACTAGTCACTGTTCTTCTTCTACGCTTCTTTATTTGGATCCACAAAGAAATGTGAGTAAATGGAACCTTTTAGTCTTTTCTCATACTAGTGTCACGAAGTGAATTATTGAGATAGTATGTGCCAGTTGAGGAGAGCTAAGCAATAAGGGGTAGTCTTGAAGGGGAGACTTGTATTCTGCTTTTTAGGTCCCAATCTTTCTCTAATGTGCAGCTAGAGGTTTTCAAAGCCAATAATTTCCACATTGTGCCAACAATATTTACCATACCTGTAGAAAAGAGTCATAATTGGAATTAGCAATGAACTTTTCAAGTTAACAAGTTTCCAGTCTGAAAGCAAACTGGGAAAGTTTGACAACACAACAGGTTGTTCACTTCTATTTCATGCTCTTCTCCGGAAAATGTAGGATAGTCTCCTATTAAGCTTCTGTTGACTGAAATCCTATTTCCTAGGGTAGTAAGTCACACTAGAGTAGGACCATTGAATCAATGGGGATTTAGTGAGTCAACTGCTTTGTAGGTTCCATTGATTCAAAGGAGCCTTCTCTAGTTTTGAGTTTACTTACAGAACAGCTGACTCACCAAATCCTCTCCGATTCAACAGAACTACACTAGAGTGACGTATTATGCAAAGCAGCAGCTGTTGAAGGCCTGCCAATGTAGTCACACAAAATCCGATCACTTGAATAGGTTTTGTCCCTGCATGAGCAGGAGTAGGTTTTACCATGGGGAGGACCACAGCTTGTGTAACCAATGTATCGGTGATGCGGAAAAGGGGGAAACAGCTGGGACTGCGGGTGTTCTTTTATCTGTCTCCGATTTATTTGATTCTACAAATGAAACTGTGCCAGTGAATACACGAGTTTAAACAGAAATGAAAATGCATGGCATGAACAGTAAAAATTCGAAGGGATATGCATTTTTCTACCTTGGGGGAAAAATGTCCCAATGGTCTCAAGCATTAGACTGAGAGGTGACATGCAATCCAAACAGCCAGGCATGGTGGTTTGGGATTAAACTTCTTGGGGAGAGACCTTTGTCAGCCAAGCAACAGATGTGCTAAGAGGGAAGTGTTTTCCTATCTCCCAGCATAACTTATTATAGCTCCGACCATCTCTCATCAGCAGGGAGTAAGGAGTGCCACAGTATCTGTTGGGGCACAGGTTCCCTGTTCTTGCCAATAGGATTTGTCACGGTATCCAGATCCCTGGCAAGTAAAATGAGAGCATCCTAGCTTAAGCTTGACAGCATGGTGCAACATTGGAGGTAGCTGCGGGTGGGTTGGATAAAAGCACTTCACCTAGTAATTAGGTGGAGAATCCAGTTTTCCCTCTTGGACCAAAGCGTGGCTCATGCCATCTGTCCAAGGAGGCATCAGTCACACTGCTTGTGTTGCGTGTGAAAACAGAGCAAGCAGGGGAGGTGGCGGGCAGTTTCTGGTTTGAACTCTGGAATAGCGATCAGCCGCTGCGTTGCCCTAAATGGCTCAACTTGTCACGTCCAGTCAGAAAGCAGTCAAATTGATGGCACAGGAAAGACGACCCTCCTGCCCCTCCACCACTTCCTCCTTGGTGTCAGCCCTCTGCGTGTTCTGGTAAGTTGCACAAAACTGAAGTGGCTCATGATAGACCTGCTTCTCCTTTGAGCAAATTTTCAGTTCTGCTGTGCACCTAGCAAGAGGAAGGCCATCTGTCCTTGGATGAAATGAGGCTAGCCGATTCCCCCTTTCCTCCCCAGGGCTTGTAGGACAGGTGCTCGAGGTGCTTCAAGCTGTCATAACTTGATTATTCTGAAGTTGGGAGTTGGCATTATGGCATCACCAGCACATTATTCCTGTAATAATTGATACTCCTTGCAATTGTTTAGGGCAGTGGTTCTCAACCTGTAGGTCCCCAGATGTTCCTGGACTGCAACTCCCAGAAGTCTTCATTACTAGCTGAGCTGGCCAGGATTTCTGGGAGTTGCAGTCCAGGAACATCTGGGGACTCACAGGTTGAGACCCACTGGTTTAGGGCTTTCTTTTAGTAGTATTCAGCTTTGAACTACTCTTTTTTTTAAGGGTGCAGGTGCTCCTCCTCTAGATTTCTCCCTGCCCACCTCTTTTGATATCTTGTACCCCTTCTTCATTCTTCACACCACAGTCATCCCACCTGGCATCACTACCATTTACTCCACAGTGGCATGACAATCAATTTGGCTGCATCTCCAGTATATCCCACCTTTCACCCTGGGAGCTCAAGAAGGTATCTATGGCCTGAGTCCCCCATTTTTATATTCAGAAGAACACCCTGAAAAAGGTTTAGTGATGGTGATTACTCTAATGTCGCCCAAGGGGGAAGCATGCATTTATAGCTTTACCATGAAGGCATGTCACTCATTTTTCATATAAAAGCTGTGTTATGTATCCATATAATAAATATGGAAGCACTGAAAAATACAACCCTGTGTTTCAGTTCTCTTAGATTTTAATTTTCTTCTGAAAAATGCATGCTGTACATTCCTGAAAAGATATTGTAGTGTCCTGTCAAGCCCTTGGTGAAGAATACACTATACAGTACCATTATAATAATTTGTTTCTCAAGCCTTGAATGGTCATATATTTAATAACCAATACATTAAAATGACTAAAATACCCTTTATCTACTGTAAGATAGGGTGGGCAGCATTTTTGCCCTATGTGGTGCCTGTAGTAGAGTCTACTCAACCTGTGGGGGTGGAAATATTTAAGCCAAGGCTAGGGAAACTGTAGCCATCCAAATGTTGTTCGGTTACAAATCATACCAGTTAGCGTTCAATGAGAATTTAGCTTGATTATTTGCATTAATAGTCACTTGCTCAAATGCACGCCTTAGAGATTAAAGATGTTGGGATGTGGGGGGAAAATTAAAGGGACCTTTGGACATGCTTACGATTAGCACAAGCCAGAATAGTCAGTGGCAAAGAACAATGGGAGGAGATGTCTTGAAACATAAGAGCAGAACATTCTCCATTTCCTGCCCCCAGGAAGAGCTAGGAAGCATAGGAGCCCTCCAAATGAGCAAAAATTATGAAAAATGAACCTTGAATGTCATCCATTTTCACTTATGCCGGGTTGGGTGGCTCGTGCATCCCATTTCATTGTGAAACCACCGTCCTGGAGGCTACTAGGAGAAAATCGTGACACACACACACACAAACATCCCATTTTTGATCTGGGCCTCCATAAATGACCTTGGATGGATGTCTGTGGCCACAGGGCTGCAGTTTGCCAGCCCCAGTTTAAACCTTCTCTCTGTACTAGCTGACATCAGAGAATGGGAATGAGATTTGCGCAATCCTGATTGTGGTTTCATCCCACCCCATTAGCCGATTAAAATGCCAGCTGAATTGGCAATGCTAGGCAGGTTGCAACTTCCCCTCCCATCACCCTGAGATTGCTGCTTTCTCTTTAGCATGAAAAAGCAGTGTTTGCTGAATCTGAATCATGAGAGAGAGCAGTATATATTTATCCCTCCCTTGCAGTTCCAGTTAACAGTAACAGTGATGGACTCCTTTTTTGCTCAGCTCAACTTCAAAGAAAAATAGGTGGGGCTCTGGTTAGCTGGAATTATACCATATGTAAACTCAAGGGAGTGCAACACAGCAACTGAGAGCATCAGAGGAGAGATTTATTATTATTTATTTATTATTAGATTTATACCCCGCCCATCTTCCCAAGGGAACTCTGGGCGGCAATATTCCATGATTAAGAAGGAAAAATGTTGGAATAATAAATAGAGCAAAACACATCGAGAGATCATTTTTGGACACTTCTCTTTTGTCAGAAATTGGTATGGCTCTCTTGGATAAGATAACAACAATGCATAGAGGTATCTATTGTTTTTAAAAGATCCATCCGTATTACAAATGATGGCATTCTAAAAGGCAGTTTGAGGGATTGATTACTCATTACTGAATGCATGCTATATATTTCATATTCCTTTGGACCACACAATAGGGAACAAAAGTGAGTTTAGTTGACATCTGTCATGTTATTGTGTGCAAAATGGAAACAAAGGTTGTGGTGTCATGCAGCTACTCATGTGACTGTCATACTAGAACACCAAGGAATTTCCCCTTGAATTTGCTATGCTATGTGGAATCCACATTTCTGAAACCAAAAAAGAGGAACAGTCTGGTCCTAGCTATTTAGGAACATAGGATTAAGAGAGATTTTTCAGATCAAACACTGACTAGTAATCTAAATGTCTGAGGTCAATGTGCTCCATCAAGGATCGTGGTTGGATAGAACTGAATTACTTGATGTGATCCACACAAACAATAAGTACTATCTGCCTATTGCACTCATATTCAGCTTGTGCAGGTCTTCTCTGCTGATTGAATTCATGTTTGACATAGAAAGCATCATTTGCTTCATAACATCCAATGACCATTTCTACAGCACTTTTAACAAGACACACAATCCTGTATTAGGCAGATTTTGCACCAGCGTACCAAGTGGAGGCTCCCATCACTACCTTAGCACTCTGGCTGTGCAATCTATAACCACAGCATGAGTTGTGTGCTGCATGAAGGAGAACAGATCATACCATCATTGAGTGGAGGAAGAGATCAAGTACCAGGATCTGAGTACAGGATAGCTTTTTTTCATTTTAAACATCAGATACAAAAAAAAAGCAAGTAAAAAAAAAGATAGAGAGATTCTCAGGAAGAAGACAAAGAGCTTCTGTCTTTAGTCACACAAAGCTATCCAAAGAGGATACAGATAAATCACAACAGGACAGCAGGACAAGGAATTTAAATCTTTCTCGTGATCATGTACCTTGAAAACCACCCCGTCTAAGCTGTGGATATTTTTAAAGAATTGCAAAGACCATTAAATATTCATTTTATTTATTTCATAAATGCAGTTATTTATCTATATTTAACATACTAAAATAGAAAACATTATCTGATTAATTTTACATAGAAAATATGAATACAATAATAAAATACTGAAAATATTTAAGCACCAGAATATTTATTGGCAGAGATTTTCTGAATATATATGGAACACGCTTAGTAAAGTGCTATTAAATCCAATCCAATATAGTGATGAATATTCTGAGATTAGAATTATTCTTTATAATTTTGTATTACAGATGACTTGGCCAAGGAACTCGAACGTTCTGGTTACAACTTTATTGAAAGTCAGACTTCTAAAATCTGATGTGAGAAACAAATTATTCAAAAGAGCTTTGCCTTGTCTGTGATATATTTGTTTTTAACAGAGGAGAAAAGATGAATAAAACCTGGAACTGATAAACTTGTAATCAACTACAGTATAGTAACTCACAAGCCAATGCAGCTGGAGTTGCAAACATGGCCCTTCCAGGTAATTTTAGACTGACTACAGTGGACAGGATTGATGGCAAGGACAGTCCATCAACATCAAGAGGGCCACAGATGCCTCTCTCTTCAAAACAGATGAGCTTCAAAGGGTATTCTTATTATTTAGGGGTCAGGGATAAAACGACAAAACTGCAGCAGACTTGCACGTTTTCAAGACAGGTCTGCCATCATCACACTTAATTTGAACCTCAGTACCCGAAAAAACAAAACAAACACGCCTATACATTAAGGCTACAGTCCAAAAGAGGTATACTCTATGTGCTTAATTAAACGTCTTAGAATCCATGTATTTTAACTTTGCATAACTTAGTGGTAAGTGGGGCCAAATTCACAAACATAATTACTAATCCACTTTTACAAAACCATAAAATGTAACAGCACTGTCAAACTGAGGACTCATGGTAGATGAGGAACTTCAGTTCTCAGTTCTTAGGCCATTGAAGTCATGAATGAGAATACAAGAAATTCCTACGGGGTGCAACTTGGACATTGAGAGATTCTGTTGTAGACACCTTGGAGACTGCAAGGAAAATGGCTGTGTGTGTTCAAATCTTCCTTTCTCCTACATAAAAACAAATGTATCCCTAAACATGCTCGACTACAGGACAACCCATTCTTTAAACTATTCAGTTTTCTTTTTATACTACTGTTACTCCACAGTTAAAGTAGCACTTGGAAATTACCTTAGAGGTTACTGCATTATGTATATTCTCATTCTGGCAAAAAACGTTTTTTTTATACTGAGAACATTTAAGTACAGAGAATATTTAACTGAAGCAACTTTGTATTGTCTTTTAGGTTTCTAGCTCTAAAGTATTTCAGAGTGCTGGTTGTTACTTTATTCAAATTCAGTTCCTATACTTGTTTCCTTACCTAATTTGTTTCTTCAATATCTCCCATGATTTACAACATGTATGGTGGTGGTGGGGAATATAACAGCAATAACTCTGAACTCCTACGCATCATGGTTTACTTTGTTGCACTTTTTGTGCTAGAATACAGGAAAGAACTTTTGTAATATCACAGAAGGAGAAAAACAACATATGTGATGGAATAATATGGTTCAGTCCTATGGTAGCCATTTCAAGTTTTGTAGACCATGTCCCAATGGGGAAACCGACAACTGCATTCCTGACAACTATACTTTTCTTTTCATCATGATGCATGGTACCTTCATGTAACAAACAGTGACACAGTATAGCAAAAAGAAGCTCCAGAATCTTTGGAACTAAAGCAGGAATTTCAGGGAAATATGGCTACAGATACATACTGGATACAAACAGTTTGGTATAAAATAGCTGTAATACTTCTGGAAAACAGGAACATGAGAGACCACTGCTATTAGGATGCAGTTCTTCAAACTGCACAATCACATACAGTGTACACACACATTATGTACAAATATTATAGGAAAGTCTGTTACCTATTTTACACTTACATTTCAAAGGAAATGTTACACTTTATGTACAAAATATATTAACTGTATACAACTTGTATCATTCTGTGTGACAGAAACAAAGAGAAAGATGTTGAGTTCTAAGCATCTTTACCTCTGTAATAGTTATTACGTTATCCAGTGAATATGACTTCTTTAGTATCTGTGCTTCTCCTTATAGAATAAATATTAACAAAGTCACTGTACATGCTGATTATAGGCACAGCTCTTAGCCCTATAGTTTTTAGATTTTTAAGGAGCCTCGTTTTGGCAGATAACATCATTCTACAGAATGTTTCTGGTTCTTTGCTTTTTTCAACTGAATCATATCCACAGAGCAGATTTTACAGGCATTACTCTTTAGTTGGTTGGACTATGCAACTGGTAGAAACAATAGGTACTAATGGTGACTAATAGAAATACCAACAAAAGAGTCAATTGTTGGAACCACACACAGCGGTTAATCTGTTCTTGAAGTCTTCTGTTAGCTTGTAATAACTGTGTTAGCTGTAAAAAAGAAGGAAAAGTAAGTACAGTATAGAAGAATTTTCAAAAAATTTATGAATCAGTTTTTTTCTTACATATTTTATCATAACTGAGTTGCTGATTTATTATGCAACCAAGACATAACTATTTTAAACTATTTTAAACTATCATATGCAACAGCTGTAATCTCATTGGGCCGTATCAAAGTGTTAATCTCACTGAGTAAACCCACTGAATGAATGTACTAAGCCAACACTTACATCAATCTATTTAGGATTAACATTTAGCCCAGTATCTGCAAAGCATACCAAGTATGAAAAGCTAACTAACAGTAGCATTCTTGACCACCACTATAACCACAGTATAGTCTCTCACTTTTGTTAAAGGTACCCGCTTGTATATGCAGAGTATATACTGTTAAGTTGCATTATGACTTGCAATGACCCTAACAGGGTTTTAAAGATATATGAGACATTTAAGGGTGGCTTTACTAATACCACACTCCAGTGAGTTTCCATTGCCAAGTAAGAATTTGAACTCAGATCTCTTGAATCCTACTCCATCATTCTAAGTCCTACATCACACAGGCAGCTCATTTCTCCCATTAGATATTTTTAAAACAGCGGTGCCATATGTTAGGCACTTTTAAAGAAAGTGGTGAAGCAGCAATAAAGGTTAAATTGTTTTTTCCAACATATGCTAAAGAAGTAGCATTTTAAGAAAACCGGCGTAACGACTTTTGCTCTGGATATACAGCATCAAACAGGCATATTAACCAGGTTCAACGGGCTCACCCCTGGAAAGGAGTTCTAGAGCTCAGAAATGTTTGCTTAAAAGAGAAACAGGTACTGGAACCTTCAAATCTTCTCCAGCTCAGATTAAAACCTACCCAAAAAGCAGATAAGGGTTAAAAGGTACCCGCTTGTATATGCAGAGTTTATCTCTACACATATGGAGGAGCAACTGCCATCTACTCCTTGCACTGCAGATAAGACAATTTGGCTTGTTTTTAAGGGCATGAGATGCTGGAGATAGAAATGGAACCAGGGAAATTTCCAGTGCACTGCTCAGTCCTTTAAATCCAGTGTCTCATAGCAGAATGCCCTGACAAACTATATATTAACATTTCCATGTGTTACCTGTAAGTGTAAATCTTCATTGCTTTTTGCTGGAATGCTAAAGGAATTTTCATTTAGTGGTAAAGTAGAGGGCTTGCTGCTTTCAATTACATGACATCTTAACCTGGAAAAAACCATCATACAGATCATTTTAATTACAAAATTATGATGCTGCAATTGAATTTTTCCTTCCTCTTGTTTCATGATTTCTGTTAATCTGCTTGCAATTATTTCAAGTGTTTAATAATTTTACTTTTATTTCTGTTCTCCTTGCAGCGACCAAACATCTGTTGCTGCAGTACTTGAACCTAAGAACACCTAACCAGGCTCTAATAGCAGAGTACATAGGAGTCCAAAATACTATAGGATATAAGTAAGACTGTCTGCCTAAAATGTGAATGCTACTGCCCCAAGAAGTGTGAGTGGACTAAACAGAGGTGTGTGTGTGTGTGTGTGTGTGTGTGTGTGTGTGTGTGTGTGTGTG
>JAHTLZ010003307.1:474541-529326 GCA_023846285.1 Phrynocephalus versicolor
GAGGGGGGTTTCTGGTCTGGAGGGGGGGTGTCCCGGCTTCCCCCCCCCTCCGTCCTGGGCTGCTCTGGTCTGGTGGGACTCGCCGCAGGCTCGCAAAAAGCCCACTCTCGCCGAGACGCCGACGGCCGCCGCAAACACAAGCGGCACGGACGGCGCAGGAAAAAACTTTTTTAAACTCTCCCCCGGGTCTCCCCCCCACCCATTCCCGGGCCAAAAAGCAGGCGGAAAATGCCCGCTTGACTAAGGGCACTCACTCAGTAGGGCACCTACCGGAGGGGGGGTTTCTGGTCTGGAGGGGGGTGTCCCGGCTTCCCCCGTCCTGGGCAGCCGGACTCGAGTCGCCTCGTCGCCATGCCATGCGGTGCGGGCGGGGGATCGAAAATGGGGCGGCGAATGCAATATTGTTTTTGAAATCGTGGTCCAAAAACACACAAGCACAACAGAAACACGCGGAAATGTATGAACTGCCAGATTTTTCACAGTAGCAGTGGTTTTTTTCTTGCAACAAAATGTCTCTCCTCTCCTCCTGTGTCCTCCATTGATTTTATTTTTTTTTTTTTTACACCTGCGCAGTGTGCAATGATGGGCTGGCCCAGTGGCCTGGCCAGCCATGTGGGAGGGGACGACCATGCAAATTTTTGGAGCCATCTCACCAATCGCATGGCCACTTGGCCACTGAGACTTCTGGGATGTGCCAAAAAGCCCCCTAAAACTTGCCCTAGCCCCCTAACCCGCTAACCCTAATCCTTGAATCCTTACCCATACGTCACAGACTGTCTTCTTAGTGGGTCAGAGAGGCACCCAGAGGTGCAACCCAATAGCCCACCATAACCTTACCCGTCATTAGCCTAACCCTAGCCCTAACCCTAATCCACCTTAGCCCATAGCCAGATCGACTTGCATTGCACTACACACGCAAGTACGATTCCCTTCTTTGTGGGACATGGCAGGTGCGACCCGCTCGTGGGACCAGGTGCTTGAGCAGGTGCAGTGGCACTGCCTGGCCTGCAAATGGCTGGCGACACGCTCGTACCAGGGTATCAAGTACTCGAGCAGGTCTCACTCTGCCTGCAAATGGTATGCATAACCATATGGTTGTGCATGCCATTTTGCAGCAGCAGCAGGTGAGGATGGGAGACCCCCATGTTGAGGGGTCTCTTGGAGCCTGCTGCTGCTGTCCCTTCCTTTATAGCGGGCCGGCGGAGGCACCCACCCCACAGAGGTGCCTCCAGGAGCCCGCTACCCCCCCAAAAAACCAGTATAACGATAACGAAAAAAACGAAAAACGAAACGACTAATTTTTTCCGATTTTTCGCGAAAACGGAAACGAAACGACTCGGACCCTTGCCGAAAAAGAAAACGAAAACGAAGTTTTTTTCCTGAGTCGTGCCCATCTCTAATTCTGAGAATCGTTGTGAGGACTCTTTCTGTAATGTCCAGCCAGTCTCCTCATTATGCAAACTAGAACAGATTTCACTACATAACCTTTCTAGATTTTAAACAGCCTGTTATCTCTGATTAGCACTAAGGGAAGAAATTATGTAGCCCAGCTGAATGACATAATGGGCTGATTGTTCCCCACATCCGACTTAATGACTTTACTCTGTGTTATTATGCCTGAAGTCCAGATTACTCAAATACAGAAGCAAAGAAAATGCTTCACTAGAAAATGAATTAGACACCATTTCAAAGATATTCAGAAGCTCACGTTTATAAACATTTTCTGACAATGTTGAAAACTTAAACCAGAAAAGGTGAAACATTACTGGTAAACTTTATCAAATGAATGCTTAGGTTAATTTTACATGCATCTTTGTGCAATAAAAATTAAAACAATTAAAACAGAAGGATTCCCTCAACCTATCATTTGCTTCTGTCCTTGAGTGTCCAGTATTTTACTCCCACAACTGTGATACATGTCTTCATTTCAGAGGAACTAGAAAAGAAGTGGTCCACTGCAATATGGAATGAACATTTATGAAATCAGTTCTTCATCTTCCCACTTTCTGAGCTGCTAGAGAACGGCAGCCATGCATGATATTTACACTGTACTTTCAGGTGAGAAGTACCAGGGATTTGCTTTGCAACTACAGCAGTACCTTGGTTTATGAATACCTTGGTTAAAGAAAAAAATTGCATGACATAAAGACGTTTCAGGGAATAGGGATGGTTCGATTTAAGAAAATTTCCAATGGAATGCCCTGGCTTACATTTTTTCCATAACACATTGCGAAAACAGTACTACCCACAATGTATTGCACCCCCAAAGCTTATGGAGGGGTGAGAGCGGTTGGAGTAGTTTTTCATCAAGTTTTGGGGCCATTCTGAATGTTTTTTGCAGTGCTTTTTGGACTTTTAGAACTTTTTGTGCCTTTTTGCATTGCTTTCCACTGCATTTCAAGTGGGAACGAGCTGGAGTTTGTTGTTTTCAAGCTTCTGTGTCTTTTTGCATGTGTGTTCCTGTTCTGCATGCCTTTAAAGTGCACTTTATAAAGAGGTTTGAACAAAAAAATTGTTTTGACTTTTAAAACCCCCAGAACAGATTAATTGGTTTTTCATGCATCCATATGGGAAACTGTGCTTCACATTACAAAATTTTCATAATATGAAGCATCCTGGAGAACTGATTAATTTTGTTATCTGAGGTACCACTGTATACCCACTAGCAGTGAGCTTTTATTTATGGTTCCATTCTATGTTAGGAATCTTAACAGAAACACTCCAAGTAGGCTATTGTTATCTCCAGTAATACAAATAAGCACAGAGGTTGAAAAGACAAAATGATTGCCTACAGCTACTTAGTTTGGAGGAACTCCAGATTCATAACCAGCTTTCTTAACTATTACAGTTTAGCTCTGTAGACAACTGAGGGTCAAGAAACCTGCTTCATGAGAGAAAACAAAAATGACCTATGCCTTCTAGCTGTTCAAGACAAATGGAAAAACTCACCAGGGTGCCAATATAAATAACACCCAGATTATACACATTTTGACAGCGATATTGATCAATGTAGGAAAGGGGAAACAATGTTTAGCATTATTAAGTACTATTTATGATTTTACTTCAGAAATCTTGCCCCAAAACACTTTTTATTACTTCATCTATGAGTACCAAACAGAGACATCACAGAATTCAGAAGACCAGAAGCAGATGTTTCAGGATCAATTAAAAATGATCACTTCTTACAAGGTAAAAATACTTTCTCTTCAGTTCCTTTAAGTGTCAGACCCACAATATTAAAATATGGAATACTTTGCAGCATGAATGCAGTTACTCTTATCTTACCTGATATGCAATAAAGGCCCTTTAAAGGTTGTAAGTGCTTTTTTTGCATTTTTTGTTTTGGCATCAAGTTTGTCACTCTCTTCTGATTTAGGAGTTAGTTCTGCAAAACTGGCCTAGGTAAACATAAACAATACTAATTATATACGTATGACAATGCCATTTTTTAAACAAGCGGAATGAAATCCCTTATCATAGATCAAGCTTCATTCACTGGCTTAATTCTGTCATTTCATAATTAAAATGGTTTCAGTCGCTTGATCATTTTGAATGTCTTTTTCTGGACCTCTGCAGTTCTATAGCAACTATCTTGACCTTCAGGAACACCATTGGCATATGACAATCCAACATGCTGTTTGCACTACAGATTCATATAAAGACACTATTATCTTGACAATTTTGTTTTCTATCTTTCCTTGTTCTACTCTTTAAGAAAAAGGAACAGCAATAGCTATAGAGGCGGATGGAAATTGCTTCTGTCAAGGAAATCCCAATATTTGCAGAATGACTGATTCATATCTACGATTATCATCCTCTTGGTTAAACAGAGCAGAAGGGAAAATATGTAAGTATACTTCTTCCTCTGGCAAGCTGTCTGTTTTGAGATCAGTTGTGTGACAGATCTTGTAGCCAATACATGAATGGAAACATGACAGGGAGCCTGCCAGGGTAGGAGGAACACATATACAATTTCTCTTCTGCAGATTTAGGCAATAGAATACTAGTCTAGGTACATTATGAGCACTCATTAGCAGGTTATCAATGTGCTTAGGACGTAAACAAGAATCCCAAGACCATGACTTATACATATGATACCCAATTTGTATCATTTTAAACTGACACCAAATGATTTTTACAGAATTTGGGGGCAGATAACAGGATAAAAGAAAGAAAACATGAAACAAGAGGAGACATTAAAAATGCATCTGATTTTTAAAGGCATTTGAACCTAATACACTTTGGTTTTGGTGATGAACACACTGAATTCTAGTCATGTGCTTCTTCAACAAGAAAATTACAATAGCAGGGCCATTTAATTTTTTAAAAAAGAATTAGAATAAGTATAAAATTGTACATGGCATGGAGAAATAAGTCAGAGCAACTGTCTCCTTCAAGAAATGAGGCTTATCCAATCGGCATTACAAGCACCAGGTTTGCCTGTGGAATCTGTTGTAGGATGCTGTGAGAATTACAAACTTAAGGTGGTTTTACAATGGGATTTGGCAAATTCACAGAGAATAGGCCTCTTAGCAGTTACTCGTCATAATGGTTAAATACCACTCCCAGTACTAGAAGCATCACACTCCTTAAAACATTCTTTGTGGAACAAAGAAGACAGGCATTCCTTTCGTTTGTAGGCTCCTCATTGGCCAAAAGTTTGGCTAGCCTGGAAACTGAAGGGGTAAATATTTGACCTGATGCAGCAGGACTGTGATATGCTCAGGTTACTCTGAAGCACTCAAGACAATCAATCATATCTGAACATCCTCGCAATAGCTGGCCTTTTTCTATCAACAGCCTAGATGAATTAGTTTCGATGTACCAATGTGGGAATGTCTGTGAAAATTATTTGGAAACTTAGTGTATAACCGAGTTCTAAAAATCCCTGCGGACTGGCTTTTATGATCTTGTGATTAACAGAGGTTTATTTATTGTTTCAACTTATACAATGCCCCGTCCTGCTACAGAACGCTCTGGAAAGTTTACAACATAACTATGTAAACAGCACTTTAACCCTCAGTGAGCTGGGTTTTCATCTGACTGACCTTGGAAGGACAGAAGGCGGAATCAACCCTGAGCCATCAGGATCAAATGCAAGCCATGAGCAGAGGCCTGACTACTGTACTGCAGTTTAACCACTGCACCACAGGACTTATGAGCCTCATTGAATCCCAATACTCTTCTGAATCCAATGAAAAAGCACTGTGTTGACCTTAAAAGCTCCAAATAACCAGAGGGCAAAGCTCTTCATCTCATATGTAACTGCTCAGAACCTAAAATATTTTTAAAAGCTTCTCATTGGTCACTAACACCAAATTACATTCAGCAAGTTGCTACAAGAGACTGCTTTGTCAGCTGCACTACTCTACTTATTAAATGCCCCAACTCCTCTGGTGTACACCTGGCACCCATGTCACTACTTCTCAAGTGCCACCTTCATAATGTCTTAGAATTTTCCAAAGACCTCTAATTTGAGGGTATTATTTATCTTCCTGTTATTTAAGCTTGTTTTATTGTGTGAGCTGCCTTGCAGACTTTTGTTATACGGTGTGCCATAAAATACCATTTTTAATATTAAAGAAACAGAATTATTACAATTCAATATTTCTTCTTCCTCTTTCATTTAAACTTTCACAATTCTTGACATATCTTTGTGCACCACTGGCAAAGGCGTGTGAATAGTGGAATTTCCCAACTCATGGAAAGATGTTTCTGAACAGCAACATCATCTTGCAGGAAATGATAATGCATTAAATACAAACATGCTGAGAGGGAAGGAAAAACTGCCATGGAAAAAAGTATCCAAGAACAAATATATGTAATTCTCTACAGCAATCCATGAAACAACACGTTAAAAATGAAATGAACAACTGCTATAATTACAGTACAGTGGAAACAAATGTATGAAAAATATGTTTGACATGTACATTCAGGCAAGTAAGAGTGAAAAACACTGAGCTGAATGGACTCCCAATGCTTTATATATGCCATACCTAACATATATACATTTGAGCTACCAAATGTGAGGATTAAACATGACATCTGTGTAAATAACTAGAGACTGAGAATTTTGGAAGATTAGGGATACATGTTGGATTGTGGGGGGAAACACAAGTCACCATGGGTGTGTTTTCTATTCAGACCTACAACCAAATGCAGCTATGAACTCCAATGGTGGATTAAAAGCTGACAGCCAATGCCCCTGATGAAGGTCCTAATGTTTATTGCTTTAACTATTTATACACAAGTTCTCAAGCGAATCTTCTGAGATCTTAAAACACCTACAGTACATTCTGTTAAGTATAGAGATGAGAAGGCCCGGAAAAAAAACAAGAAAATTGGGGGGACGGGACGGGTTTGTTTTGATTTTTTTTTCCTGAAGACTTTTGGTTTTTTTCCTGAAAAACTGAAAAAAGAAAAAGTGATTGTGGAATGTTTTATTTGAACATGATGAATAAAATATTTTAAGACAGGGTGTTCTAATATTTCCCAAATCATTTCTAAAAATATGCATAGTATCAGATTATTCTAATTTCTGTGCAGTGAGGACATGCAAAACCTAGGTTACAAACTGAACTCTCCAATGCAAGAACAAGACACATTTCTTCCTTTAGGAGGTGCTACTACTGTCACAAGAAAAGGGTTTCACTTTTGTTTTTGCATGTGGGTGGTCATGTTTGGTTCTGTCCTGTCCTGTTCACTAGGCCTCAAACCACTGGAAGAAAATACAAAGCAACAAAAATGATTCTGATTAAATTTCACGTCCATTCACTGAAACTTAGTCCCATTGTCTTTCATACATTTTCCCCTCTTCAATTCTTTTTACGAGAATGAGGTTTTTATTTAATTTTTATTAAATACTGTGGAGAGGAAATATGAATTGTTAATTCTGAATTTTTAAACATTGTTTTGTTGAGATTTTTTGTTCCACATAAACGAGTAAGCAGTTCAGGATATTGTTACTCCATTTGTTACTTACATTTACATATAAATATTATTTAAAAAGTAAATTCTGTTTGTAATAATTGTTTGGATACACTGTATTTTAATATGGCAATTGTGATAATTTTATGCCAAGTCAAATTGTCCATAGTTATATTTCATGTTCCTAAAGTTACAGAATTACTTTCAAGTTGTAAAAGGGGATGGGGAGTGCTAATGTAGCTTCCCCCCCCCCCCCAAATTTCCAAAAAAATGAATATTTTTTTCCCCAGGAAAAAAACAACAGGGAAAAAAAAGTTTTTTTCCGAGCTTCAAAATTTCCAGAAATTTTACATCTCTGGTTAGGTATGCTTCAAAAAAGGACCGCAGTTAGCATAACAAACAAAGAAAAGGAAAACACTCACACACACAAAGAGAGAGAGAGAGAGAGAGAGAGAGAGAGAGAGAGAGAGAGACCTGAACCACACAGAAAGAAAGAAAATGAGAGAGCAAATCCACATATGAGCAGGTATCCTCTTGATATCTCAACTGGATGGTTTGTCAGACAGAATTCCACCTTTTTAAAACAAGGACAAAACTGCTAGCAGTTCAGCAGCAGCTCCACAAACCCAGAACTACAAAACAACAAAAATCCATTTGACACCAGGACATAACAACCAACCAGTTAGCCCCATGCTTTATTTTGTGTTCTTGACAAACAGTAAGGAAAACTACTACACAATTGTTGTAATTTTTTTACTATAGGCACTTCAGTCCAGTGATACCTTTTTTGAATTAGCTGGTTGCTCATCATTAGGATCTGGGCTCTCCTTGTTATCCGTATCTATTTCTTCTTTGCTTTCAGTTTCATCTTCACTAGTAATGGGTCCATTTTCACACAGTGGAGTCTGAAAATCATCATCAACTAGAGGAGGATAACTGTACTTGAAGGTATCCTATAATATAAGGCATTTAGCATATTATAGGTGTGGGGAAGGAGAATTAGCCCAGGATCATTATCTAACAATAACATAAGAGCAGGACTAGCAGAATTAAAAAAAACCCCACACACCTTGCCCAATCCCTCTTCCCAAGGTTACCCAAGAGTTTCCCAACAGTTCTGAATGGGATCCCTAGAGCGCTTTGGAATCAGGGGCAGGGGCAGGAAACTTTTATTAAAGTTTCTGTGTCTGATGTCATTACATATGTCTTTACATGGTGACAGTTACTCAATAGGATTTCAACCCAGATGTTCATCCCTAATATTATCAGGCTACCACCTAACATAGCCACTGCATTTATTTAGAATACTTTAATCAGTTTAACACAGACATGTGCAAATAATGTTTGACATATGCTCAGAACTCACCAATAGTTTTGCTTTGGTCAAAGATATTACAGTATACCATGCAAAACTGTGGATGGGGAAATCATTCAGTATGGGTTGAGCATGAGAAACTCTTGCTGGAGTCATTAGAAGTGGGAAGCACTGGAATTTTAAAAAACCTAAAACCTTCCGAGTTTCTTTGCAGCACAAATGCTTATTCCTTCCACTGGAAAAACAGGAAACCTTACAGAATGTGAAATCTTTTCCCCCCCAAATGAGTAAACTGCTTTGTAAGACAATGGTTGAAACCATGTTGCACAGCTCATTGTGCACAATGGTAAGGATGTAATCAGCGGTAATGGATGATTATCAAATATTTCCTTTGGTGATCTTAAGGTGCAAGTGACTTTGCTGCATTGTGTACAAGTCACATGTACCCCACAATTGCCTTTAAATAACCCTTAAATAAAACAAAAGAGCTACTTTTTAATATGAAATAACTCCAGATATTGCCATCCCTTTCCCCTTATACCAGTGGCGGCTAAACTTTGGCACTCTAGATGTTTTAGACCACAACTCCCAGAATTACAAACCTGCACTACCAATGACAAAGAACTGGGGGAGTTGTGGTCCAAAAATCTGCAGTGCCTATCCTTCACCACCACTGCCTTATACCATACAGAAAATTACTACCAATTGTAGTAGCACATTTATGATATACTTACAGTCCCACCCATATACGGTGGCAGATATTCAGCACTTATATACTGCTGGATTTCATTCTTATTGGTCAACTTCAACAGACTTACTGCTTCTGGACCCAGCCAACTTTTCACAAGTTTAAAAGCAGCTAAGTTTAAAAGAAAGTTGAAAAAAGGGGGGCTGTTTTTATTCATGCAGACAGAAACCACTATTAGTGTTACTGACCTAGAATCGCCAAGTCAAGAATCCTGTTCATATCTTTGTCAAGCCAAGGATGTAACATTTAGACTATGTCTAGAATGCTTTAAAACAGATTTAAATATTGGGCACACATTTGGTGGCTAGGAACAAGTGGACAAGAGGATTTTACTCTTGTCTTCTGGGACTACACAAAATACAACTAAAGATTCAGTGTAAAAATACAAGTATATTAGAAGAGCAAAAGAGAGAGAAATCATTCGGTTTAAAACAAAATGAAATGGTTGAAGCTCCAGCTCTTCCCAAATCAAATGCAAGACTACTGATCAACCCAATACTACCCACTCAAAATATATGCCTAATGATTCATGCTTTTTGTACTCTGATTTCCATTCCAAGGCAATGTAAGTGGCAAGCTTCACTTTTTGATTCCCCAAAGAGACAAAACTTCTGTTTAAGTAGAACTGAACCCTATCATGGCTTCTTTTCATCTAAATATGGATCAACTGGCTTATTTATTTATTTATGCATTACATTTGTGTACTGATCCCCATTAATGCCAAAGCACTACTCTGGGCATTTTACAATAATATATGCAACAAACCAAGAGAAAACTAAAACTATTTGGAACCAGTATAGCAACTAGCCAATAAGATGGTGCTAAAGAAATAGAACATAAAATGTGGTGTGCAAAAAGTGGTTAGCTAGGATTAGTGTGGAAAGGCTCACTGAAAAGCCATATCTCCAGAACTGGTTCCACAAGGTTGGGGTCATTGAGAAGAAGCCTATACTTCTAATAGATGACCTATGGACCCCCCTCAGGGTGGGCACCTGAAGGAGTCTGGTCTGTGATGATCTATTGGGCTGGAAAGATGACATTGGGAAAAGATGCTGTGAGTAACATGGGCCCAAACAGTGGAGAGCTTTGTACGTGAATGTCAAAACCTTGGACCTGAATGAGGGTTCAACAGGTAACCAGTGGATGTGAGTCAGAAATAAGGTAATACAGTCCAACTTGCTCGCACTAACCAGCAGTCTGGACAATGAATTCTGGACTCGCTGTAGTCTCTGGATCAGCCTCAAGTGAAACCCCATGTAGGGAACATTGCAGTAGTCGATCCAAGAGATGACCAGCACCAAGGCTCTGAGGGAGCTCTTGTCTAGGAAAGGGTGGGATTGAGGGATTAGCCTAGTGATAAAAGGCTGATCTGAACACTACGGCAATCTTGGACTCCCCAGAAACAGCTGCATCCAGAAAAATGCCCAGTTTATGAACTTAGTCTCTATATGGGACGGCAATGCATTCAGTCTAGGGACAATCCTGCCTCAAGGGCAATAATCTATGCCTCCAGGGCAACAATCCCGCATCCATGGCAATAATCTATTGGTTAGGACTACGTTTTCAATTTGAAGATGTTAGTGCTACCAGTCCTCTTCTTTTATCCCCCCCCCATACTTTGTCACCCTGCCTCCTCTTTGATTATTAAGCCATGGATTTCTTCACCTGTAGTTTGTCATCATTCACTCACATTGTAACAAAACAAACAAATGAAACATTCTAATTAGAAATTTAAAATAAACACAATAATTTAAGCAAATTAGTGTATATTAAAAGGAAAAACCAAGATGTTTCTTATATATGCTAGGGAAACTGATAAAAATGTTAGATACATCCACAAGTAAAATGGAAATGCTTAATTTTCAGAGACAAATTGCTTCACTTTCAAAAAGGATGATCAATATGGCCATGTTCTGAATGAGAGTGGAATGTGATGATATATGGTGTAGGGAACTTCCATGTTTTTGGAATATGTGAAAAAGTCAGTCTTGATAGAACTTAAGGTAATAGGGTTTTAAATCACCATATAAATAATAAAAACATTTATATCAGACCTACTTCTTCCAACCAATTCGAGCTAAATCACACATAAAGGAGATGGAGTTGTCATTAGTTCCTGCATAATACAGTATGTTATTCAGGTATCTTTTAGGGCACTTGTTCTTACAAGGAACACATTTCAGGGTCACGCTTTTTCCACACAAAATAAGGCCTACCTAAAGACAGAATGTAAAACCACAATGTCCAGCCATGATCACTGCTCACTTAGATAAAAGACAGCAGATACTACAAGCCTTTGGAAGCTGTCAGAATTAAGTTGTGGAGCTGCAGTACTAAAGAATAAAAGCCATAATAAAAAGTTGCATAAAATAAAATAAATCATAGTCTTTATCATTCACTTCTATGGGGCAGATAACATGAAGACTTCATGTCCTAAAGCCACCATATAATAAATAATTCAAGATATCTGAAGAACTATAACTTTTACTAACAACCTATTCAGACTCTAACTTACAGACAACTTAAAACTGTAACTTACCATTCATTATCCAAGGTAGTTCAAAGATCACAATTTTTGCTGCAAATATAGATTATTTCGTTACAAACAGCTAATTAAATGTTGACATTTTCAATTATTAGTGTTCAGTGAGTGCTGAACTGAAGCTCATTTCAAACACATTTCTTTTAAAGAAATTGCTTCCTTTTCTCCATTTTCTGTATTAATGTTTAATGCCCAAAGAAGTACTAACACTGAAAGGAATAATAAGGAAAAAATAAAGAACCACCAAAGAAAAAAATGTAACAGAAAGCCACATACCTGTGAGCTGAACAGGCTTTTAGCTTACTATCTAATAACGCTCCAATGTATATAATTTATGAACGGATCTCATCCTAATCTAGCAGCTCTACACAAAAACGTTTGCCTATTTTACTTCAACCGTGTGAAACATTCCTAACTAGCATCACATTGTATGAACAGAATGGTTCTTTGGTTCTTCCACTGAACAAAAAGAAAAAAAGGAAAAAAAGAAAGGAACTGCATATGTGTATTTATGGCTTTTTAAACATTGACCTTGTTTTTTAATATTCATTATGTTGATTTTCTTTTGCTGTTGTTGTAAGCCGCCTTGGGTCCCCTCGGGGAGAAAGGCGGCATGAAACTAAAGTTCATTATTATTTATATTATATGTGACATGAGGTAGGATACAGCAACTACTGGAATAATCAGGGATCTTAAACTATGTCCTAAAGCTTATTAAAAATCTCAGCTTCTTCAAAAACTGATGATACTAGTCTTCTAGCTAGCAGAACACAGTATTTTCAAGTTTAGCCAAAAAAGAAAAATGTAATAGAAGAATTCAGGACTACCTATGTAAAAAGGCTGACATATATACTGATGAAACACTCATTGACAGGTAAGTGGAGATAGTATTGAAAATCAAAGTAAAATATAGACTGTCAGTGAACATAACCCTACTTGTTCTATTTATTCATAGTGTGTGTATTAGACAGTTAAACAAGCATGTACCGCATTTTCTGTGTATATGAACTATTTTCTTCCTAAAATCATGGCACTAAAAATTATGGGGCACTACATACATGGAAGTAAGCCTTACCCAAGGGGCGGGAGTGGGATGGAGAAGAACTGACCTTGCTGTTTCCTTTCCTTGCCCTGAAGATTCCTCTGCATGTTATTTTTGCAAGGATGAGAGCCTTCTTTTCAGCGGGGAGGGGGGGTTGTGGGTGGAGCAACCAATTAATAAATACCTTTCCATGCTGAAAAGAAGGGTCCAATCCTTTGAGAACAAAGCAGAGAGGGCGGCAATCAAGTGCTGCTGGAGAGGAAGTGAAACAGCAAGATCTGTTTGGATTCTCTTGCGCCTCAACCCTACAGTTTACCAGCCCATGCTATTTTCTTTTCTTTCTGGGAGCCCTTGATTGCCCTCCTCTCTCTGTTATTGCAGGATCAGACCCTTCTTTCCAGCGTGGAAAGGCGCTTCTGAATTGGCTGCTCTACCCTCAAGCCTTTCCTCAACAAAAAGAAGGGTCTGTTCCTGCAAGAACAAAGCAGAGATACGTCTTCAGAACATGGAAAGGAAAGGAAATGGATGAACTCAAGAAGGATTTATTAATGCTCTTAATTTGGGGTCTTAAAAGTATGGGGGCTCCAAAATATAGCAATGTCTTATAGATGCAAAAAAACGGTATATTGTTCCTTAGTACAGGGTTCTCCAACTGCTAGGCCATGGACGGGTACTGGTCCGTGGCCTGTTGGGAACCAGGCCTCACCAGTGTCTCAGCAACCAGCAGGGTTCCTCTTAAGACACAGACACAAGCGGGTGTACATGCTTCTCCCCTCTCCATGCAGGGTTTTTTCCTGTCCTGAGCACCTGTCACTGCCACTTTTATTTTAGTCACAACAGAACTGGGAGGGGGATGTTGCATGTGTGCGCCTCTTGCACATGGGAGGCTATTGTGTGTGTTTGCATGCAGATACACATAAAGCATCTAGACACACACACACACCAGGCTCTAGCAACAAAAAGATGGGGATGGTGCCTTAGTAGATTCACTGTCCAGCTTTTCATATGAACATAAATGCTGGGGGTAAAATTCACTTGTTAGCTCCAACGAGAACTAACCCATAGCTTATCAGCAGCCATAGGGAAGTGACTAAATGCTGAGTGATCAAGCTTTCCAGATGTGGTATAATTTTTAAAGACTATGCTGAGTGCATAATCTGTGAATAATTATTTCTAGTGCAAAAGGAAAAAAATATTCAGCCATGTTTTGTTGACTGCAGTGAGTGTACACATCCATTTTCAGACAAACCATTTTAGGAAGGCAAGGGAATGGAAAGTGTGAAACCTTTTGGCATTCAACAGTTTCTTTTAAAAAATCACAGTGGTAATAATTATTTTTTCATACTGCTGCTATGCTTCCCCAAGGTTCCTTTCCAGAAAATTTATATCTAGTGGTACCTTGATTTAAGAGTGCCTTGGTTAACAAACAAACAAAAATAGTTTAAGAAAAGAAATGTTACAGTTTAACAAAAAAAAAAAATCAATGGAATGCCCTGGTTTAAGATATTTTGTAAGGCATTAAAAGTTGATGTGTGATGTTTGCATGACGAAAAGAATGAGGATGCCTCAATTTAAGAACATTTTAAATGGAATGCCCCAGTTTGCCTTTTTTTTCTGACCTCTGTAATGGATTAACTGGTTTTCAATGCATTCCTATGGGAATCCATGTTTACAATTTTTTTGCAATACAAAACGGCTCTGAGAATGAATTATTTACTTAAACCGAGGTACCACTGTATTTGATAATTACCATACTCTACTGTCTCATCAATCCACTAGACTTTTATTTTCTACAGATGAGCTGAGGAATAATACAATCATACTTACTGAGGTAATTGGGATAATAAACTTTAAAGCAGCTAATGATGTATCGAACAAAGTCCAGATCCTGAAATAAAGGCATGTTATCAACAAAGATAAATGTTGAATGCTACAAATAACAGTTCTTACATCAAGGGAACATTCTATTCAACAGATCTAATATGCGGCTTCTCTAAACTGCCTTTGAAGTCACAGAGAGCAAAGGAAATATGATGATGGCATACAGATAAGAACTGTTGAACAGTTAAACAAAAAGCATTTCAATTTCTATATAAACCAAAGGCAATATTATTTTTAAAATATGTATATCTTTTTATTTGAAAAACTTACAAATTCATACAATACTAATTCTACTGAATAGGAAGCACAAATATAAATTACTTAATAAGGTCATTCTACACATGAAGGCTTCATAAAGATGGCTGGAAGATTTTATTTTAGTGAAATGGTGGCCAGAATCCTCTTCCATTCTTCAAGAAGATACTGGCCAATAAAAGTAACTCTTGTCCTGAAAACAGTTGTCAGCCAGTCGACAGCCCTGCCAAAATTGTAATATGAATTAAATAGATCAAGAGCTGTATTTGTTTTTCTAAATGATTACAGAATCCAGAATTAGCTGTGAGAACAATCCTAAAACTTATTAATTTCAATGGAACATTGTTGCAAAAGAGAAGGGATAACTGCATCAATTTCTACTATAAATCATGCACATATTACATAAATACTAATCTGGCATGTGATTTATGAATTATCCAATACAGAATATTTAGATTTATGCCAAATGCTAAAGAACTAATTTAAAGAATGTGAATTTAATGTGCTTGTTGATGACTGTTTATGACTTAAAAAGCAACATTCCAAGTACCCCATCACAAAAAACAAAGAAAAACATGCTTACAATGTTACTTATTCCTGTTTCAGCCATGTCAAAGACCACCGTCAAAGGCTTCCCATTTTCCCTTTTCGCATAGCGTTCTAACCAAAAGGCTGCTAGTTTCTTTCTTTCAAACTGAGTTTTAGGATCTTTTGTATGAAGTTTCACCCTGAACCAAACTAACAGGAACAAACACAAAATACAAGTTTATGACAAAATAATTCAAAATAATTAAACTAAACTATCTGAACCTGATATTCCCATTTTGAATATGCATTTTTCAACATTTTACTATATATATCTATATCTATCTATCTATATATATATAATTTAAGATACAGTGATACCTCTACTTACAAGAGGTAAAACATGACAAGTGAAAAATTCTGATATAGCAAAATATGGAACTATAAGTATTAGTGTTCTGGGTTTTCTGAAGCGCTTGAGGGAGATATATGGGGGCCTGCAAGGGGGGCCTCCTCAAGTACTTCCCTTCATTACAAATGATTTTTTCCTGGGGTGACCCCCATTTGGAGCTTAATTACTCAGCCCTCTGAAACCCAAACATCTCCAAAGTTCAGGTCCTAACAGGGAAGAGCCTGAGGAAGCTCCCCTGCGGTTTTGGGGATGATATATGCCTGCAATCCATTTTTTTGGGTACATAAGGCTTTGTTATGTTTATGTACTCAAAAATATACATGCAGTCATGTATCGACATGGAAATGGCAGGGGAGCTTCCTCAAGCTCTTCCCTGTAAGCCCCCGAAACTTGGAGAAATCTGGGTTTCAGGGATCTGAGTTATTAAGCTCCAAAAGGGGTCACCCCATGAAAAAAATCATTCTACAGTATCGCAGGGGTTATGGACCCGACCCGACCCTCAATAATTGAAAAGCTGCAATATGCAGATGCTGGCTCAGGCTCTCTGGGGGTTCTTGTACATACCCCAGGTCTGGTGCTGCCCCAAACAGACCTGCAAGGGGCTTTCCAGTCCCCCAGAGGCCCCCAAAGTGCTTTCTAGTGATCTGGAGTTCACTTCTGGTTTACTGGAAGTCACATCCGGTTTGCAGGGAAGCACTTTTGGGGCCTCCGACAGGCCTGGGAAGGCCTTTCGTCCTTACCCCAAGGGGGCTTTTTTCATATACTGTGGACCCACGATATACTGGAACTGCAGTATATGAACCGCAAAAGGGTGGGGGACAACTGTAATTGAGTCAGAAGTTCAGAACTAAGCCAATAACCCCCCACCCCCGCAGGCGAGCAATTACCAGCTTCCGATGCAAGAATTGCTTTCCTAGTGGGACCCGCTTTGGAGTTTAATAACTTAGCTCCCTGAACCCCAACCTTCTCCAAATTTCAGGGGCATACAGGGAAGAATCTAAAGAAGTTCCCCTGCAATTCTGATGCCCCAGGACCCAGGGGAGCATAGTGTTTTGTTTCATTTTGTTTCATTACAAGACTACTTTAAACGATTATTACTAGCAAAATAAAACTACTAAAGAAATGAAACACTATATTTCTGTTTTATGCCCATCTCTACTGAGCTCCCGCTGATAACCCAAGCTCCTGCCAACCTAGCAATTTGAAAGCATGTAAATGCAACTAGATAAATAGGTACCACCATAAAAAGTGGGAAGGTAAACCAGCGTTTCCTTGCAGCCATGCTGGCCACATGGCCATGGACTTGCACAACACTGGCTCTTTGGCTTGAATACAGAGATGAGCACCGCCCCTAGAGTCGGACACGACCAGCACACATGTGTGTGGGGATCCTTTACCATTTTATTGAGAAGTAATTCTTATTCAATTCCAATGTGGTTTAATCCCTGATAATTGACCACAAGATTCAAGAACTGATTGTGTGCAGTTTGATCTGTGCTGATTTAACATGTCAACTGGGGCATGAATTGCAAAACAGACTACATTCTCATCTGGAATAAACAGCCTTGCTGCCACTTAGGAGGTGAATTCACTTTGAAATGCCAGCCCTGTAACGTTAACCAAATATGGCTGCACATTTAAGGCAGCAATTTACTTCCCATTTAAAATCAATCAGAAGATATTTATTTTAACAAAACCAGATGGTACCAAAGATTACTAAGGAATGTTCCTAAGTTTGGAACTAGGAGACAAAGGGACATTAAAAGAATGGAAGAATCAGCAATCATTGTATTAGAATCAAATTTCAAGGGAAAAACAAAGAAAAAACTGTGTTTTCAAATTACACTAAAAATACTTGCTCTTTAAAAAATTAAGTACAGCATTTATTTATTTTATATATTGCCTTAGTGCAATGCACAACTCTGGGTGGTTGCCAAATTAAAAGTTGAAAAGCAAGTGACAATAAATAAAAACAATAAAAATAAAAACAAGTATTGACATAAACATCAGGTGTTTATAATATGCATCACAATGAAATAAAGGCAATACCTTCCAATCTCCATGTTACATGTTCCTATTATTCCTGTGTATCACAGTGGTTTTTAAATTTGTTTTGTACAAATACAGCAGGACCCCTGTATCTATGGGGGATTGGTTCTGGGCTACCCTGCAGATATGTGCCCAGCAAGCCGACACCCCCTGCTGCTGGGCAGAGTGGTGGACCAGGTGTTATGAAGGTGCACTGCTGCACTACTGGGTTCATTGCCAGGAAGCTCAAATGGCAGCCATTCTATTCCCAATCACACCATGCCCAGGAGGAGCGCCAGTCAGCCAGGGCTCCTCCCAACGTGGGAGCACTACTTCGGAGCAAGATTTGTGGTTGTTTTTCTCCTCTCCCCTTCCCCCTCCTCCAAGCGTGCCAAATAGAGACCTGTGAAACTTTCCATTCTACCGAATCAGGTCTTCAGAGGAATGGCCAAAGCTGAGATCCCCACCCCACCCCCCGTTGCCCAGCACGGAGGAAGCAAGGCTCAAAATCTGTTGCCAGTATGTAACCATGTGACACCTGGTAGCTTCCCAGATGGAGGAATGGATGGTGCAGCAGTGCGCATTCATGACACCCAGTCCACTGCTCTGTCCAGTGGCAGGGGTTGTTGGGGTGCCGGGGGTGAGAGGGCTGGGCCACACAGCACAGCTTTCACCCCCCAGCACACACACACGCGCACGCGCGCACGCGCGCGCACACACACACACACACACACACTGCTATCCATGGATAACTCAATCCATGGATGGTGAATCAGCAGATACAGGGGTGCTACTGTATATACCAAACTCCTATGTCATGGTTCATGTAATAGTAACCAGTTTTCTACTTCTCAGTCTGCCTGTTCAATCACATGGATAAATGCATAACCAACTCTGCAATCAGTTTAAGACCAGATGCACCACAGGCAGTCTAGGAAACAGTTCACATTGCTTGAATCGTTGCCTGCACAAGATAGTGTAGCATAAAGATATCCTGGTCATAGATATCAAAAGGTTGGATCTGGACTTAGTTATAATTAAGAAGGGGACTAGTGAAATCAGTGAGACAAATCAGACATCATTTGATTTCCTTGTATTCTCTATCCGCGATTATGGTCATATGAACACAAATAGCAAATCATGTTTTAATAATCATGTTTTATTTCATTCTTTTCAAGAGACATACATATGGCTAAGTCTAGATCCAACCTAATAAGTGGTTACACTATAAATACTTTGGAGGCTTCATTCCTTTGAAACCATGATTATGCTTGCCTTTTTAATAAAGAAATAAAATACAATGACAGATCTGACTTACATATTTTATAGCCTTCTTTATCATAGCCATGTAGATAAAGGACACCAGTTTCAAATACCCACTTGGGAAGTGAAGATTCAGTCAAATCTGCAAAAAAAATATTACTTTGCTATTTATATTAATACACAACATACTATAGCAAAACTTCAAAGCATAAAATCGCTATTGGCATTACAACACGATTATTATGTTGGCAAAATTAAAGGACAAGGGGGACAACAGAGAGGGGAAAAGCCAAACTATTATGGCACTTGAAAAACTGGCATATTTATTTAAGCATGAATTTCTATGAATCAAAATCCACTTCTTCAGACATAAAGTGTGCAAATACATGTCCTTATACTCTTTGTATCTGATAAAGTAGATTCTGATTCATGGAAGTTCATACTGAAATAAATCTGTTCAAGAGCCATAGTATTTTGCCTTTTCTCTTTCCTCTTTTTATGTGTGTGTGTGTGTTGTGTCGTTACAGTCATGACCGACCCTTCGTGACCCCATGTCCATGGAGTTTTCTTGGCAGGAAGACTGGAGTGGCTTGCCAGTTCCTACTCCAGGCGCCTACAGCACCTGGTATTCCCTGGTGGTCGCCCATCCAAGTACTAACCAGGGCCGACTGCTTAGCTTCTGAAATCAGGTGAGATTGGATGTGCTTAGGACATCTAGGCAGCTTCCTCTTTTATATTCCCCTTTTAATTTTGCCAACATGCTGAGACAGAGCAGGAAAGCTACTTCATCTGAAATAAATACAAAATTATAATGACAATTGTCCTCAACAATGAATGATTCAGCATGGTCCAAACACAGAGATATATAAAGGTGATGTCACCAAGACTGAAAAACAATATGGATACAAAAACTAATTTCAGATAGATAATTTTAGCTTGTAGATTAGCAACCGCGCCAAATATTTATGGCATGACTATCTCTACTCAAATAAGAATTAGCAGTCTTTATTCATATAAGAATTTGTTTTTAGGGGTTTGTCAGAATATTGTTTATAGTGTAACTCTGAAAGATACTACACAGCTGTATTAAAAGGTGATGCAGATTTACTATCAAATATTGAACATCCTACCATGAACAGCATATTCCTTCCTCCACTGAAAACTTTCATCAATCATCTTCAGTGTATCATCCACAACATCGTGTCGCCAAATTAGGAAATTTTCCACCCAGATATCATCTTGCTGTAGTCTCTCTAAATCTCTGGAATCGTATTTATCTGCCTTTGCTGAGCACAAGATAAAAACAGTATTTTCAAAAGAGTTAGAAGTTGGTATATAAGGCAACATTTCTAAAAGTGAAAGGGACAATATAAATTTATAAGACCATTCATTAAACAATGCAGAATAATTATTTCAACTGTGTAGTGATTCTTTGTTAACTATTTGAAAATTTGTTTTGAACGATCAAGCCCACAAAATACAATGTAATCTATCTGATGTCCTTCTTACATTGCCAAGCATATACAATAGTACCTCGGCCTAAGAATGCCTCGGTTAAAGAAAAACTCAGTTTAAGAAAAGAAAATATTGGAAATGGTGATGCCGTGGTTTAAAAAAATATTAAATGGAATGCCCGTTTGCTTTTTTTCTGACCTCTAGAACAAATTAATTTTCAGTACATTGAAAGCGTGTTTTGGTTTACAATTTTTTTGCAATACAAAACGGCTCAGCGAACAAATTAATTACTTAAACAGAGGTACTACTATAGATGCTTCCTCAATGGGCGCATGGCCATAAGTAAAAACAGAAGCCTAATGCCAAATACATTTATAAGTAGAAGTCTTATTTCCAAACTCTGCAACTGGCTAGAGTCCGTATCACTTATTCCTTAAGATGCCACAGAACTCTGTTATTTTCTGCTCCAGCTATAAGAACTGACCACTAAATATTTTGAAATATATGATTTTCCCAATCCACCAACTGCCAGTCCACTTTTGTGAGTTGAGTTGCAAGGAATCTTTGTGATTCCCCGGACAAAGTGGGGCACTTTTCAAATTGTTTGAAGCAACAGCATGGGAATAGCATGGAGATATGCCTTCTGCTAATTTGAGGGCTCCCAATCCCATTAAGTGCCCTGGCTGTTCCTACTGAATTACAGGACTGGGAGTGCTCTAATTCCAAAAATCCAACACCTGAATATTCATTCTTTCCTATAGCTATATCTGATAAGAAAGCACTAGTGGGTCATAGAATTCTCGAATGGCCTCTTACTAGAGATATGTATTACTGGACACAGAAATTTGGCCAGTTTCACAGTATTTTTAGGTTTTTTTTACCAAAGGGCATTTAGCTATCTTACCGTATATACTCAAGTGTAAGCCGAGTTTTTCAGCCCTTATTTTTGGCTGGAAAAAATATACTTGAGCTAATATGTTCCCAGTTTTTTTTGGGATGGGGGGGGGCAAAATTAGGTGCTCAGACAGCTTGGGGAGGACAGCAGAGGGCAAATCCTGATCAGGCGAGTGACAGCTGTGCCTCTGCTTCCCATATGATTCCAATTAGGTTTTTTACTAGGGACACCCGCTTTGAAGCTTCATAACTCAGGCCCCTTACTCCAAAATCTTTCTAGATTTCAGGAGTTCCCTGAAATCTCTTTCTTAAGGTACCCCTGCTACTTTGGTGCCCATTGAGTAAGTAACTTTGAGTGCATGTTTTTAAAAAATATGCACTCGAAAATTGTTTTTAAAAAATGCAAGCAGAATTTATTTACACTGGGACTCCAAAGTACAGAGGTACCTTCAGAAAGTAATTTTAAGGAACTCCCTGAAATCGGGAAAGAATTAGGGGTAAGGGGACTTAGTTATGAAGCTCTAAAGGGGCTGGGGATAGTATTGACAACTATGCAGGGACTGTGGAGGCAATCAGGGAGTTTACTCTATGGTATTAACTCCCTAATTGCCTCCATACTCCCAGCAGAAGCTGCCAATTACTACCCCCAGGCCCTTTAGAGCTCCACTGATACACCCATGTATACTAAAGTACAATGAAAGAACACCTTCGGCTTATACTCGAGTCAATAAGTTTCCCCAGCTTTTTGGGGGGTAAAATTAGACCCTTACGGGTATATCCAATACTTTAAGCCTCCTAAAGAATCTCTATAGTACTTACAATATGTACTGAGCAAAAAACACATAAAAGACTTGAGAAACATTTTCTCAACACATGGAAAAACTTGTTTTCAGAGCATAATCTGATATGAGTAAGAACCAAGGATGCTTGTCTTTAATAGTAATTACAACTTCATCAAACCAACCTCTACTGTGCCTCCATATTTTTTTAGTATGCAGTTTCTCAACACCTATTAATAACAAGGACAAAACTGACACTGAAGATAACTTTGCAATGCAAATGAGCTATATGTTAGGAAAAGTACAGGCATTCCAAACCCACATGAAACTTCCAATACATCACACCTAAGGATCCAGTCAATGAATGCTACAATTTTTCATTTTCCCCACAAAAAAGTAAAATGACTCACCTTTAAGAGCATTATTATCTATACAACACATGAAAGTGAATAAGGACAAAGACTATTGCTTAAATGTTGAAGGCTAAAAACTTATGCAAGTATGAGTGAGTGTATCTATTGACTTGTTTTTAAATCATCTATTCATTAAAAAAGAGGAAAAATGGATGGAAATGAACCATTGGCATTTGGCAATTTGCCATCATCGTTAGCAACCAGGTATGATGATGATTATAACTGTACACACAAACACATAATCTTGACTTAATTTGGAAGAGCCTAATATTACGCATGCTTACTCCGAAGCAGGCTTTTTCTTTAGACTACAAATCAGTAACTTAAGAACTTGCAAGCAATCAGGGCTGGTTCAGGCAGCAACAGTGAGTAAACTGGACTAAGTATATGGAGGAATGTGACAGCTAAACAGCTGAAAACTAGCAAACAGATGTCACCAGCTTGTACAAAATGACAGGTTTCTTAGATTAACAAGTTAATTAGTATAAACAAGGGGGTGCCAGGGCAAATAAAGGAACAAACATACTCTCAGAACCATTTGTTATGCCTGCCTGTGTAATTTCATTAATATAACTTTGAGCAGCAAACTGTCATGTCAGCATGATTATTTCCTATTGAAAACCAGTCACATAACTTGCTGTATGATAGGAAATGCCCACAGCTTCTTGTTGGAATTCACCTCTGACAGTTACTCAGGCATAAAATGAATTTAGATTCTGAATGTTAGCTACTTAGCTAGTTATTAATTTATATAACACACTTTAAATAGAAAGGAAATTGTCTGTTTCTTACTAACATCTTACAAAAGTGCTTTTCATTATAAAGAGGAATAAATCAAGTGGTTTAAGGAAGTATTTAAAGGTAAATTAAGAAACAGCATTAATTATTTGGGGATAAGGTAAACATGGGATTCACAGAAAAAGGAAAACAGAGAGATTAATGAACAAAAGGACATCAAATATCAATAATCTCCTGGTTTGGAAGGATTGCACTATGTAAAATGAAGATTATTCCTAAACTGAATATGTTTTATTTTGGAGGCTACCATTGAAATGAGATTAAAAAGAGTTAAAAGGAACAAGAAAGAATAAACACTTTTTGAAATGGTAAGAAAATAAGCTAGGATTAATAAGAGTTTACCACAAAAAGAAGGTGGTTTAGGTTTGGCTAATATTAAGTTATATGATCAGTTAAGACATATTCCAGATACAATAATAGAAAATAATATTTTAATTTGGAGAAGTTTAGAAGCTTTGTAGGAGAGTAAAATACGTATTTTTAACTGTTCTCAAAGAACAGTTGAGAAATATAGTTAACCCATTCTGGAAAAAAATTGATGGAATGTTGGAAGAATTATTGGGGGCGGGGGAGAATTAAGTCCACCAGTGTCACCTTTGATTAGAGTAACAGAAATTTAAAAATTCCCAGAAAATTTTGGAGGTAAGCTAAATAAGGCACATTCAGATAAAAAAAGTTATAAACTTACAGTATTGGCTGAAATGAACACAGAACATGCAGAATATAAAAGAGAAATTTGGAGAAGAGATTTTCTGGTTGAACATTATACAATTAAAAAAAACGAAATGAAGAATGGATAATTAAAATAGGAGATTGCAGAAAACTGACTAGGCTTGAATAAATTATAGAAAGAAGCAGCAAGATGGAGAATAAAGAACTTAGAAAAGGTATACTAAGTGAGATACTGTATACAAATTATTAATAAAACAGGAATATAAAAAGAACAAGTTAAAAGAGATGGCAAGAAGACATTAATAAAGAAATAAAAAAGGAAGAATGTGGAAAATGTGGAAAAGAATATTGAAAAATATTCAATAGTGAGAGCAAAAGAAAAATGTTACAAAGTATATTGAAGATGGTATATAATACATGTGAAGTTAGGTATAATAAAGACATATCTCTAATATGCTGGAGATATAAATAGGGAAAGGGGCCATACCTGCATATGTGGTGGTTGTGTGAGATATGAAGAAATGGGCATTGATTTTTAAGGACATTCAAGTAATAATATAGAAAAGGATCCAAACCTCCCCACAAATGGTATTGTTAAATATGGTTGTGAATACCCAATTGGAGAGGGAGAGGGAGAGGGAGAGGGGGAGGGGGAGAGGGAGAGAGATGGAGTTGGTAATTATAATGGTGACAAGGTTAATCCAATAGTCAAATGACAGTGAAGGAATCGTCTAGAGAGTTATGGAATATGACTATTAATGATAAATTGATATGTGAAATTAATATTAGGAAGGAACTGAAAATAATCTAACGTTTTTAATGAAATATGGGGTATATTGTTGGCATATGTATTTATAAAAGGTAAAGAGTATACACCAGAAGACACAATGTAATTTTCGAGATAATTGGGATGGTCAATATCTTAAGACTTCTAAGCCTGGTCTAAGTCCTGACTTAATTTCCTTCTCTTTCCTTGTATATATGTTATTTGATTCTGTTTTAGGTTTTGTATTTTAGGTTTTATTGAATTTAATAAAATTGAAAAATAAAATAATAAAGAAAAGTACTGTTCATTTCTCAGATAGCCAGTAGTAACTGAGATATCTTTTTATCTCATTACTGATATTTTAAATTGTATCTATTGCTTGCTTATTTATTTATTAAATTTATATACTGCTCCATCTGGCTATATTTATTTATTTATTTATTTATTTTTATACCGCACGTTTTCCCAGGGAACTCCGGACGGTTAACAAAAAGGGTTAAAAGAACCAGTAAAACACAGAGTAACATCAGCAAAAATCAAGAAAAAAATGAAAGAAGAAAGAAGAAGAGGAGAAAACAAAACAATATATGGCTACTCTGAGCGGTTTATACAGAAGCCATACAATGCAATGGGAAGAATACATATGCACCATTTAACTACTAGAAGTGGGCATGAACTGCCAGTTTGGACACCAGCTGAACAGCCTTTCCATGATTAGGTGCCCCACCCATTCCAATGGGCACTCACTTGAGGCACCAACCAGAGGAGGTGGGCAAAGAAACTGGGACACTGCTTCCGAGTGGGCACCAGCTGTTGGGGATGAGGCACGAAACCATGGAACACATGTATGGTCATTGGACCCGTCTCTATTTACTACCAACTACAAGGAATTACGAAGCAGTATCCAATGTGCCCAAATCCAAACATTTGTATCAATGATCAACATTAACAGCAAAAATCCAATCTTTTCTGAAACTGAAACATATCATTATCTCCTGAGCAAGATCTGGAGCATACCTGATAAAGAAACCTTGCTAAAATTAAGTAGGCCTATGTTTGATCAAAGCCTGGTGGAGGAGCTGTCTGGGAACCCCATACAATTATTTTGAATTTTGATAAATATAGAGTGAAATGAACAAAGCAATCAATGAAAATTATTTTAGAAATTCATCAAAATCTGACTTACAATTGGTAAGTTAGTGCACAATCTCAGGCAAAAAGGTATCCTGATAAATTACAGCAATTCACAAAATTTGCTATCTGTTGTTTTGCATCCAAACAGTCCAAGTAAGAAGAAAATCTTTCAATAAGCCCAACTTCCTTTCATGGTAAGGAGAAAACTGGCTTAAAGTTTCCCATAGCTTTGACTTCTAAATATCTGCTATCCTAAGAATGCTAAAATACTAAGGGTATAGAACACAATTGCAAATTATAAGGAAAAAACTTTTTTACATTACCCACCTGATGCATATTCTGACTCAAAACGTTGTCTGATTTCACTTATTAACGCAGCCCTGTTACCCTGCTGAAAGAACAGTATGACATGATAAACATCAAGAGATGCCACTTCCAACACTTCTCCTATCATCTAGTGGGGAGAGAGTTATCAGATATATTTTATTTTCATTAGATCAACTCAAGAGCTGGAGTGAATAACAAGAGGTTGGCCATGAGATCATTCGGAGCCCAGCAACTAGTGTTCAGATCCATATGAGAATTAATCTGAGTGTGATTCATAGATGTTTACTCCTGCTGAGAAAAAAAACTTTTTTACTCTGCTATTTCTAGATGACACTTGTTGCAGCGAGCCAAACTTGCCAATACAGTACTTTTACAAAAGAGCTGAATCAACCTTCTCTCAACGTGACCTCCCATTCAGCAAAGTGGCCTCCCTAAAACATATACAGTACTTTAATAAAAAATCATTCGGTTTTAATAGAAAATTTGCTACCATCTAAGAGGTAACAGTTCATTTATCAGTTACTGGGACAAGTCCTATTTCCTACTCTGGGCCAACTACACTTTCAGTCTTGGAGAACTTACAAGAAGGACATCAACAAACTGTTCAATATCGTAAATCAAAACTATTATGATGATCAAGTGTCACCAGTACAGTCATCGTGACAAGTCTTTGAAACAGTCTTTGGTTTTGAAAAGTTTTTTGACTTACACACATTTTAGTACACCCACATTTGAAACAGGACAGTACTTGTAACTACAGAAACTTTCTTTCCTAAATTTATTTATTTATTTATTTATTGGATTTTTATACCGCCCATCTGGCAGCGAGGTCACTTAAAGGGCGATTCCCTAAAACTATGGAGATTTCTGATGAGTGACTGAGGCGAAACGGGTTGTACTTTATACCAAAGTGGGAGTAGAGTGGGAAGCAGGAAGGCTTTTTTTTTAAAGGCCCTAGCCCAGATGTTGAAATTCAGTTCTCTCCGCCTCACAGGAAAAAGCTGAACAGCTGCCAAAAGAAACAAACAAAAAAGAAAACCCTTGGGCCTTAATTCCCACAACGCCGACCTCCTCCCAAGCGGGGACACCTGTTGGCCCTAACACGGTTCCCAAAAGGAGTCACCAGGCGTTAGGTTTTCAAGCACCAAAGGGAGATAGATGCTCCCTCTCAGCGCAACCCGGTTGGATGAGTTCCCGTTAAGGAATATTAATAAAAATAATAAATAAATAAATAAATATGACAACTAGTTGGTCCATGCTGCCTGTCCTCCAACGCCCCCCCCTTTTCCCTTCCCATTTCTCCCACATCAAATAACAGTAGGAGACCTGCTTTTGTCATCCTCTCTCGACCCATCATCATCCCACGGTCGTCTGCTCCCCCCGCCCCCAATATCCCTGGCAGGCACCTCACGTTCTCTTCCCAAATCTTAACTGCCACAGAGCCGCCCCCTCTCCCCCCCGCTGCTAATTTAACCGCCCGGCCCTGGCGCGCGCGGCTGCTCACCTCCGCCATGGTCCCCTGCCCGCCGCACTAGCGCGCACGAGAGGCAGCGCGAGCGAACGAGACGGGACGAATGAAAGGGAGAGGGCGGATAGAGGAAGAGGGGAGGGAAGCGCGTGACGCAACGGTCGGCACCGCGCGCGCGCGCGCGCACGCACGGACGCGCAGGCGAGGAGGAGGAGGAGGAGCCTTCCTCCCAAGACCAACAACACCAGAAGCGCTTGGCTCCGCCAACCAATCCCCTCCCCTCATCTCCACGAGCGCCCGCCCACCCGCTCGCTCGTTCGCCCCTCCTCTCGGTTTCATCCTCGCTCAAGCCCGCGGCCTCTGCGCGTGCGCGCACTACAAAAAAATCAGAGCTTCCCACTTCCTTGTCTCTCGAAGCCACGCCCACTCTTTCCACTCCCCATTCGACGGAATCCTGTCCAATCCTAATAGCCGCTCCTTTCGGCTAGGACCCGCCCTATTGCTTCCCCGTGCCCCTCACGCCCAATGACGGTCGGCTCCGTACGTAATTGGCGGGCGGCATTTCGCTCCCACAACCCTTTGCGTGGCGGGAGGTTTTGAGGCGGGAAATGAAGCGGCCGTTGGTTTCTGTTAGTGGAGTTCGTGAGGGTCGTGGTTACCCTCACGTCCCTTTGCGAGAGTAACGTAGTGGCTTCTCCTATATCGATTGAGGTATAGGCGGCCACTGAGGTAATAAAATTCACTTCCAAGTAAGTGCATTTCACCTGATGTTCTGACATTTGCAGCTGTTCTTCAGGAATTGGGGAAATCGGAGGTTTAAAATATTTTAAAGGACGTGTGTTTTGTGTGTGTGTGGGGAGTTCATTCATTCACCGGCAATAAATTTAAGAAAACTGGGCTTTCACACGGACTGAGTGGGGAAGAGCAGCCAATCTATGTAGTCTGTACCCCTTAAGACATATCATGGAAGATTCGGTGTTACCTGTCTGAAATTCTCAGGGTTGCCCATAACTGGGCAAAACATATCTGATATACACTATACTGTATAGTCATTGTATTGTCATGTTTCTGACGTCAACGACGAAAGCCAAGAGTGAACCCAGGTGGATCAGGTTTTCTGTGGCACTCCAAATCTGCATTAGGTTACCTGGTTCACTTAAACTTGGAACTCTGACTGAGCTCACTACTACTTTTACTTTTGTGCAAGCATCCTTCATGCTTACTTTTGTGCAAGCATAAAAGAGATTTCAGGGTTTAGAATGATCTTTTGATGGAATTATTTAATCATAATGAAACGAGTGGAACTGTGGACTTACTGTATTGATTTGTATAGTGTTATTGTTGTCAACTGGCCACAGTGGCCTTGTTGCCAGATGGGCAGTATAGAAATTAAATAAATAAATAAATAAATAAATAAAAGGTGGCTGGTAATTAATTTAAATATTACCCTTTTTCAGATTTGGAAAAATACTTTTTGATTCAAGTGCAAAACTGAAGAGAAGAATCATCTGAATGGAAAAAAGACCAAGTCTTTATGCTTAGAAATGTTTTGAGGAAAAAATGTTAACCAATAAACAAGAGAGATTGTTATCTTATAATGGGGAACTTCTTATTTTCTGGCTGTCTAAAGGAAGATCCTCTCAAGGCAATGATACTGAAATGAAGAAACTGCATGTCAGAAGAATGAGTTTCAACAGTGACAGAAAGGTGTTTGCTGAAATATCTACTGGGTCATTTATTATGTCTGGGGAAGGTGTTGAAATTATCCATTGCAGCTGTGCGTCTTGCTTTAGGACTGGCATTCTTCATCCTGCTATTCTATTGAAAAACAAAAGAAAAAAGAACTTTAAGTATAGTTTACTATTCTTGTATAACTTTAACCAATTTGAGTTGGTCCTTCAGTTTCAACTGGATTATGAACTCAGAGAACCAATAAAAATACTTGCTGGTCCAACAGTTTTATGGAGTCATGAAAAAAACACTTTTCACATTTCTCCCCAAACTGGTACAATTTTATGTGCCCCCATTAAATTTTCTTCCATCAAATGGGCAGGTGAGATTGAAGGTGAAGGTATTGTAGTTTTTGGAACAAGAGCTGTTGGTTTGACAGACCAAAGCAGTGGACAAAGTGTTCTCCAATCAGATATACTTGTCTGGAATAGTGAGTTTGTTGCCTATGCAACAGAGAAAGAGAAAGCGCTGACTAGTATAAGTTTTCTGCCTCATGCTTACAGCAGTGTTGTCTCTTGTATGCATGTTTCCAAAGCTGAAACCACAAAAAGTAAGTTGAAAACATCAGTAATAGCAGTCACATCTAAAAGCCAACTTATTGTCTTCCAAGATGGTCTCCCAAAAGATGTTCAACAACTTCCATATAAGGAGCCTTGTTCACTACAAATAGCTGCGGTGGATGGAAGCAGCCAGTTGCTGGTTGTGGCATTTGCTTCAGGAGATGTGTGTGCTCTTTGGAAACATAATCTCCAGGTAATGGTGCTGCTCTGCTGTTTTTCTGCTTAGAACTGTGCAGACTTTGCTTACATTCCATAATGTGTTAGGAACTACCTTGGATCCTTTGGGGGAGAAAAGTAGGATAGAATTAATTAAATAATACTGTCACAATACAAATCAAAGGCATGAGAATTCTGATGCACCCATGGTTCTCTTCAGCTATAGGAGCACTTTCAAACAATGTTTGCATAAGTTGGAAAACTTCATGTGCCTTGCTAAGTTGTCCTGCTATAAATAGATGTTGGGGCCGAGTTCTGATTATTCCTGGCACAATGAAATCTTGACCAAAATGCAAAATGAGATACTCAAGTATTTGAGAAAGCAAAGTAAGTCTGTCATGTAAACTGTTTTGGAAAAGCATCCTGCACTTTAAAGTGGGATTTAAATAAACAGAAGATAGATTGGATTTACACAACTTTTTTCATATTGCTAGCTTCAACTTTGTCGTCTTTGTTGCCGGTATATGTAAGGGAATATTGCTCTATAATAAAATTGCTGCTGCTTTATTCTTGATATTATAAGCACCTACAACAATGCCTACTATTCTATACTGATGAATCTCATAGTTTTCATCATGAATGGCGTTATCTTACAGGTCGCTTCATGCTGGACAAATGTGAGAGCTGTTTTGGTCGATGATTTTGTTGGCAGTGGAACTGAACAAATCTTGATCCTTCCAGAAAGTGATGCTATTTCAGATTCTTTGAATGCCTTCCAAATAACAGATTTGGGAAAGGTTAACTATGCGGTAAGGTTTACAAAAGTGTCACAGAAATTTTTGGGAAAGATGTCATTAAAAAGAAAAATGCTTGGTGAATAATGCATTTTATGTTTGACTCTGCTTTTTGTTAATAGTTCATGTATTAGCTAGGTCCTTTGATGAATACATAAATCAAATAGATAGTACTCAGCAGGTATTTCAAGTCCTTGAAAAATCAAGTGTCTTTTATATTGCTATGGTGTTGTCATTTCTTCAGGAGGCATTGGTAACCTTACTTAATCAGAATATTAAAGCAAATGCCCCTACTCCATTTTTACCTAGAAGCTTAGATTTCGGTTGCTGTGGAGATCAGATCATCTCCATGGGTCAGGTTAGCTTATGCTGGTTGAAGTTAAAGTCCAAAAATCTTGTGGTCACCAACTTTCACTGAGAAATATGAACTTATGAAACTGGTTAACAAAACAATGGCTTGCAGACCAGAAATGATCAGTATTCCAATCCCAAAAAAGAAAGACAAGTGCAATAAGTATTTTCCCATCCAAGTGAAATGATGTTCAAGACTTTACAATGATGACTTGTGCCATTTATAGACTAAGAAATGCCAGATGTTCAAGATAGATTCAAAGAAAGAGAGGGTATTAAAATTCATATTGCAAATAATGTGCAGTAATACCTTGGAGCCTTGTGGCGCAGTGGTCAAATGCCTGTACTGCAGCTAAAACTGCTCACAACCTGGGGTTCAATCCCAGGTAGCAGGCTCATGGTTGACTCAGCCTTCTATCCTTCTGAGTTTGGTAAAATGAGTACCCAGCTTGCTTGGGGCGGGAATGTGTAGCCTGCATACTGTAATTAAATTGTAAACCACCCAGAGATTACTTGAAGGAGTATGGGGCGGTATATAAACAACACGTTGCTTTTGTTTGGTTTACTGGTACCTTGGTTTAAGAGTGTTTTGCAAGATGAGTAAACATTTCTGATCACTTTTGCCTTGATCAACAAGCAATGTCTTTCAATACAAATACTGGAGCAGGTCACATGATATCTCTCTCCCCCACTGCTGGATTGTGGGTGATTTTCTGGAATGTTCTGTCATAAGCAATCCTCAAAAGCAGAGGGAGGAGAGAGGAACAGAGGTCTCCCTTGCACCAGCCAAAAATGTTTTCAATTGAGAGTGCAGGTTAGGTTTTATTTTTCTTTATTTTGTATTTGCTTTCAACATTCTTTCATATTTTTGAAACCATTTCTAGTCCTAGGGCAGCTAGTCAAGTGTATATATGGCTACAAATTGCATTTTATTGTCATATTAAAAACCAAGTAAAATCCAGTTGTTACTCCCAAACGAAGCAGGTTCCGCAGCCAAGTACCTAAACCATGGTGTGGACATGGACTTCTAGCTAACTTCTGTTGCATGTTTTGGCATTTTGTGTGCACAGTATGTGATCTATAGAGCCCCAGAACGAATAATCTGAGAATGCATTATTTGTTATGGGGACGTTTGCTTTGATGTAAGAGAGTTTTGCTTTACAAGCGTGTTTCTGGAATGAATTAGGTTTGCAAACCAAGGTACCGTATTACTGTATACAAATAGAGATGGGCACAAAGCAATTTTTTTTCATTTTTCATTTTGTTTCATAACAAAATGAAAAACGACCTGATTTTTAAAAAGAAAAACGAAACAAAGTGAACTGGAAATTTCTGGTTCAGTCTGTTTCTTTTTTTGTCATCCCCCCCCCCACGCACCCAATGGGGGGGGGGAGATGCGGGATCCCTTACCTGCTGGGCTCGGAATGCCTGTCACCTCCACTGTTGCTGCTGAAGGTCTGCCGACGACAACACATTGGGATGGAGAGGGCCAGCGAGGCCACTGGGAGGCCCCGTCTGAGGAGGTGAGTGCAAGCCCCCAGTGGAGGGAAACGAAACATTTCGTTGTTTCATTTCATATGAATTTTTCCCAAAAAAATCTGTACAAAACAGGACAAAACGATAACACCATTATTCTGTTTCGTGCCCATCTCTATATACAAATAGTTTTAGAAGAAAGCTGGTTTGTGCTTGATTTTAGAAAAAGTCTTTGTGTTGGATGTGAACAGGTATGGTTTTTTCTAAAATGTGCAAGGCACAATATTTTTTTTTTTACAGTTGTCCTTTCATGGTTCATATACTGCAGTCCCGGTATATCGTAGGTCTGCAGTATATGAAAAAAGGCCTCTTGGGGTAAGGAGGAAAGGCCTTCCCAGGCCCGTCAGAGGCCCCAAAAGTGCTTCCCCGCAAACCGGAAGTGACTTTTGTTAAACCAGAAGTGACCTCTGGATCACTAGAAAGCAATTTTGGGGCCTCTGGGGGACTGGAAAGCCCCTTGCAGGTCCGTTTGGGGCAGCACCAGACCTGGGGTAGGTACAAGAGCCCCCAGAGAGCCCGCCCAGTCCCGACCTGAGCCAGCATCTGCATATTGTGGATTTTCAATTATTGGGGGTCGGGTTGGGTCCCTAACCCCTGAAATAGGCGGGGGTTTACTATATTGTTATAACCCAGTAGAAAGTAGGCAATTATTAGGGCAGTATATGGAGAAGGAGAATTTTGTTTGGTGAAGGTGTCAGACTGGAACACTTATTACATCCTTATCTGTGCAGTTTATATGCAGAACATAAACAGAACTCTGGATTAAATTCACGTGAAGGTAGAGTGAAAACTGGTGGAAGAAACATTAGCAATTTAAGATATGCAGAGGGCAAATTGTTGGCAGAAGAGAACAATTATGGGGTGACGGGGACAGCAGGTGGGGTGGGTGGTAGAGATCGCAGGGTGACGGCAGAGGGGGTGGGGTGGGTGGCAGGGATGGGGTGCATTATCGGTCCCACAATATAGTGGGGCTGCGATAAAGACCACGATAGAGAGGGTGAGACTATGATATAAATTCATTCTATATTTCATATAATTAGACATTGAAATTACTTTAATTTTTTCATTTATCCTTAATAAGCATGTTTTTGTTTTGTTTTTTCTTCTGTTTTCCCCAAATACTTCATAGAAAGTTTATAATTGTATATTTTCGTTCATGTGACTTTCTGTCTTGGAGTTCTCTGTAAATGTTCACCATTTACTTTTAGGTATTGAGTTAGTGTGTGTTGCCTTTCTTTAGAATAAAATGAACTGTGAAGATGACTCATCTTTTCCAGAAGAGCTACAAGAGAATCGCTACCTTACTATCAAAGCACTTGAAGCAAGATTGCAGGTTTATGTCCAGTGTCTGTATCTTGATATGTGTGTGGGCAGCAAATGATATTTTCTCGATTTAATGAATGCTCAAGTATTACAAACTTGTGCTTTTTTTTATTCAATAGATGTTTTAAGCCGAACAAGGCATTATTACTTGTCCACTATTATAACCATGATTGAATGTAATTGCATGGCATCAAGTTAAACGGCTTGAATGTTGTTTGTAATGTTTGGTGTCTTTTCTATTTTATTAAAACTGAGTTGCAAATACCACACTACAAATATTAGTGCTGGGGAGTTTGAGGCTACTTAAAATGTATTTCCTCCCCGCCCCCCCCCAAAAGTAATATATGTCTTTACATAAAGAATATTAGCAGTAGAGTATTTAAGCACAGAGGAAAATAGAAACAGTTTTTGCATCAATTTGTTAATGAAAGTGTTCTTGTGATTATTGTTTGAGGAGTTGCAGTGGATATATACGCACACATACAGTATGTGTATATTTACTTGGAAAGAAGCTTTATTATGCTCATTGCCATTTTCCCCAAGTTTACATTCACAAGGTTGCCCAACATCCTTGCAAAACAATCTTTCTGGTAGATGGGGAGATCAATGGTAGTTTGAAGGCATTCATAGCCTACAATAAACTGGCTATGATTTCTCCCTATGTACTATCAATCTTCTCAAGTCATTTTCACAGCAGCCAGAGAACTCCCAGTTTCGACAATCAAGAAGCAACAATTTTCTTGCAGTGAGGGCAGGATCTGTAGTACAGTAATTGCAAATTGGTCCTTTATCACCTTTCATAAAAGAAGACTCTCCTATAACCCTTACCTTATTGGTGCCTCCCTGTTCTCTCTTAAATTGCATAGGCTGGCTTTGCCTCTCTTCGAGAATTACAACAGCATCTTAAGCTCAAAGAAAAAGTCCTGATGGAAAGTTGTAGTGCATTAATAGACATGGTTCAAGGTCACACGCACAGGCTTCCAAGTGCAATGAAGGTAAATTTCATTAAGGTATTTGGTGCAAGGATTATGGTCAGCTTTCTAGGAGTTTGTTGCTTTTCTTTTACAGTAGGTAGCTCCATAGTTCTCCAATACTCTATACAAGGTGCCTTTAGTGGTTGTCACCATTTCATAAGAAATCATATTCATGATGATTTGGCTGCTTTTAAAAGCAAGGCTAGAACAATCAATAAATATGGTTGGGTATGTTTTTGTTTCTGTTAGACAAAAATTACAATCAATATGGCTTTGGCTTCTGCTTGTCCAGGACACAGTGGCCAATGAGCCCCCACCCCCCAATGACTGCTTGTTATCTTTGAATACTCCTAGGTTAAATTCTAAAAGTAGGTGCCCAGGATTTTGACAGGAGTATGTGTTGACAGTTCTGTCTGCTATACCAACTGCACCCATTCCTGAGATTCTACAGTATATGGTTGTGTAATGTCATATACTTTGGCTACTTCCTGTCTGGACTATTCTAACATGCTCTATACAGGGCTGTCATTGCATTTGAAAATCTTAAGGGGAAGATTTTTGTTTTAGTCCTGTTATGATGAGAATCATATTTGATGGGATGTGAAATAATCTACACACTTGGTGGCTGCTTCAGTTGATGGAACTTCTTTCCAAGAAAAAATGAAACTAGCCATGCCTTTACTGTACTTTTGCCATAATGTAGTACCATATTTTTCTGTCTATAAGACCCTGCCATATATTAGACCTCCCCACACACTTTCAAGATGCCAAATTAATAAAATTAATAAATCCTCATTGATGGCTCCTCCACCCCACCCCTTCTGTTTCCTTTCTGCATTCTGAAGACTCCTTGATCAATTGTTGCAAAAGCAAAGCAATATGCTTTTCAGAGTGGAAAGGCACTTCGTAATGGACTGCTCAACCACCAAACCTTTCCCACTGAAAAGAAGGCACCAATTCCGCAAAACATATATCACGGAAGAGTCTTCAGGACACGAAGACTAAACAAAGGCTGCCAGAAAGGAAGGGAAATGTTAAGGTCTGTTTGGGTTTTCTTCCACCCCACCCCCACCCTTTGGGAAAGGCTTACTTCCGTGTATATGACACCCCCTTCTCCTTAATTTTTAGTGTCATTTTAGAAAAATAGTGTTCTATACATGGAAAAATGTGATAAGTATAAATCATTATGTGTGAAATTGTGAAGCCAATGTGTTTTTCCCAGCCTTCACATCTTTCTTCTGCAAAACACCTCTTCGGCTATATTTATAAGTTATATGTATACTTTTTATGTAAGGAAGGTCTCGTTTCTCTCTGGGATGAAACGGAGAAAGTGTTTGATAAGGACACATCAACCCCATATGCCAACCAAGAACAACTGGTAGAAAAGCTTTGGTACCGCGTAGTGGAGGACAACTTAATAGTTGGAGTAAAGCTAAAGGAAACCCTTGACTTGTAAGTACATTGCATCAAGTACAGTCACACAAGATTAAATAATGTAGTAATGATTTTTAAATAAAGTGTAAGGTTGCAATTTAAAGAAGACGAACAGTGAACAGAAGTTAAAAATGATTCAAAGAGCAAAAAAAAGAGCATGGGTTTGTTACTCTTTTAATAATAAAAACGTGAAATACACTATACGTGTTTTGAATTTGGTATGAATTGAATCTGATGAGATCAAATTACATTAAACACAAAATCATATTGTTTGCGTCAAAATGTTTTTCTGCATGTCTTGTGTTCTTAATTTTTAAACAGGCTGCTGAGTGATGTCGCTTTATCGCTGATAATGCATCAAAAATGCCCCTCATTTTCGCAAACTAAGTGCAAATGTAAGGTCGTTACTCTGAAGAAAGCTGCACTGGTGGAGCCTGTGTCACAGGGGCAAGTGGAGCCGCTGCCTAAAAGGGTCAGGTTAGATTACCCTAATGGAAAAGAACACAACGGAGGACCCTCTCAAGTGAATGCAGAGAGGATAAAAGCCTTCACTGCACTTGCCCACCTCTCCCCTTTCTTAGCCTTGCACCGAGTTCATTGTACAGTCCTGCTGCATGCAAAAAAGAAAAGTGGGGAAGACATGAATCTGCAGAAGAGCCAAAAACTGACTTTATTATGTGGTAATATTTTCTTAAGTCTGGCAGAGGTTTCCAGTGGAAAATATTCAATAAATCTGAAGGACTTTAAACATACAGGTAAATTGAAATGTAGTGTGGGAAGTAGTGTGTTAATCTACCTCTTTTGTTATTTTATTAAATCAGGAATTAATAGTAGTACTCCTTGCTGTGTTTTTTCAAAGTACAAGCAGAAACTCTTGTATTTTATGACTGAGTATAGCCGGTTAATCAGAATTCTTGTCTCTAGATTTTTGGCCTGCTCCATAAAGACAGGATAGCTATTATTTGTAGCAGAACAAGAACAAAGTAAACTGAAGCAAAATAGCTGTTCTCACCTGCTCCTCTCCCTCCACTGCATTTTTCTAGCAAGATGTCTAGGGTTTCTGAAAGAATGTTGTGATTTTGTTAAGGGAAGATGACATTAGAGGAATATCCAAGTGTTTTTCCTATGCCCAGGATGGTATATAGGAGGCAAAAGGGGATTTTCTTCCTGCTCCATAATAAGTAATACTGTATTACAAAGCAGCATATTGGGTTTAAAATACTTTCTCAGTGCTCAAAAGAGTCTGGAAAAAAGAAAATCCAACCCCTCTCCTCCTCCCGCTCCCAAAAAGAAACTCGTTAGTGTTTTCTTAGCAGAAAACAAGGAAGCCCAAGGAAGTGCAGTATCTAAATTATGGGCTTCCTTAATTGAAGAAAGAGATGCTCTAAGTACTTTGCACTACTTTTAAATATAATGATTTTTTTCTCCTTCTTGCAGGCTCCATGGAAGATCTTGTTGCGCTTTGCGCAGTGTCACATAAGCTGTCATTGCAAGTAACCTCCCCTGACTGCACCCTGAATCCCATCAGCACATGGTTACAGGAGCAACTGGAGTGTGCACCAATCAAGGGATTTCCTGATCATGTGATCTGTTGTAGGTCTGGAAATCTGAATAGTACTCTTTTCAAGTGGAATCTAAACACCCCTTTTGAAGGAATTTTAACTGTATTTTCCAGGTAATAGCAGTTGAAAGACTGAGAATTCTTTGTTTCCCGCTTCTTAAGCACTAGGAATCTTGTGGGATATGGTAATCTCAAATACTTGCTAGTAGAGCCGCGTTCTTCTCATAGGCATTTCAGTGAGCTTCATCCATGAGTAGACAAACGGCCTGCAGCTATATTGAGAGCAACCTTTTAGAAAAGGAGCTAATATAAACTTGAAACGAAGCACACTAAAGAATCTTCCAAACTGGCATTGCTTCCTTCAAGGCTGTGTTCCAGTTTGAATGGAGTTGCATTCAGCTCTGCCACCTCATACTATGAAGAAACTGGGAGGGAAAAGCTGGTTTATCTGTCCAGCAAACTAGATAAAAGTGGGCACAACCATAGAAAACCAAGGGATGTAACACACCTAACTTCCTCTAAACTTTTGTACAGATTTGCATCATTCTGGGTTAATTTATGTTCAGCTGTTTGCTGTCAACGGTTTAGAAAAGCAAGAAAATGTCAAGTTATAAAATATACTTGTTTTATGTCCTGATTCACCACTGCAAACAGTAGGTAGTGCTGCCTGATTAGTGAATTCCTTTAATTGTGTACTTGCATACCCACCTTACCTCTGTTACTGTAGAATGTATTGGGCTTTTACTTGTATATTTGTTTTGGTTTTGGCACTTCTTAAAAAAGCTATAGTGGTCAGAAGAATCATGCCAGTTAAGAAATCAGTGCAGACATTATTGCATCAAGAGTTGTGCAGCTTGGACACATAACAGTTAATGGCTAAAATCTTGTTACATAGCTATGCCCGTGTAAGGCCAATGGCATAACTTGCAGCAGCTTCTTGCTTTTAATTAATGAGTAGGATTTTCAGACTTGTGCTTTCATGTCCAAAGTTGGGGCATTTGTGTTACATGAGAATGAACTGCCAATGTGATATTGGCTAGTAACTTTAAATCTGAATTGCAATAGAATATTGCCTCCTCATGTCTGTTGACAGTACAGCATTCTACCATATTTTGAAACACTAATGGCTTTTTAGCATTGTTTCCTTTTATGCGCTTGAATTTTTTTTTGTAGAGGTAAACTGTTATTTTCTTTTATGCCTTAGTTAAAAACGTAAATGTGTCTTATTTGGTTGTGAACACCTTTTTCTTTGGCATTTAAATCTGTCTTCAAGTGCATTTTAAAACACAATTTTTACCAATCGTGTCATGCATCTGCTTCACAGACATCGAACTCTCTTGCTGCGGTTTCTTCACAACTTCTTTGGATTGTTACCCCCTGCTTGCAGAATAAAACTCCTAAGGCCGGGCAACAAAAAGGAACTGGTTGAACTGTTTGCACAAGCTTTGGTAAAAGAAACGGCCACTCTTCAAAATACCTTCTCTTTGGGTCTAAGCCGGACAGAAAACATGACCCTGGATAATGATGAGAACAAAGAAGCAAGCAAGCTCACGACAGTCCAGTGCTTCAGAGGGACATTTGAAGAAGAACAAAAGCAAAGTAAGATGTGTATGAATCAAACAGTGAGCGTTGGCTTATATAGAGGACTTGTTTTAAATGTACTTGAATTACAGCTGAGGTCTGACATGGTTTCAGGGCAATGCTGCTCACTCTTCTGATGTCATTTGGACTTATTTGATCATGAGAGGCTGTCACATAATAGTTGCAATTAATTCATTTTGATGAAGGAAGCTTATGTAATGATTATTTTGCAAATAATTGAAAGTTATGCCACACTCTTTCTAATAGCTATAGGGGGGATCACTGATTTATTTGCGTCTGCAGGCGTATGCTTATAAGCCTATATTTAAACCCATGCTGGTACATTTCTGCCTAAGACAGCATAGAAGGCAACCCCTGTAGAGGAAATGTTAGCACCACATTGGATGACACTCTGAGCTCCCTGATTCTGCCATTCTCAAGAATCAGGCAAGTTTGTATTTGAAGTATTGCACCCTGCTATATTTTCTACCCAACAGATTTTCTAGAGCTGCATTGCCTCTAGAAAAATCATTGTAGCAGGTGGCATACCAGAGCAGTGGTGGTGAACTTTCGGATGTTTTGGACCACAACTCCCAAAATTCCAAGCCTGTATTGCCAATAACAAAGGACTGTGGGAGTTGTGGTCCAGAACATCTGGAGTGATAAAGGTTTTCTACCACTATACTAGAGTGTCAATTGTATATCCTGGTACAAGATGACCTAAAGTAGTGGTGGCGAACATTCGGCACTCCAGATGTTTTAGACCACAACTCCCACAGTCCTTTGTCACTGACAATCTTAGCTCGGAATTCTGGGAGCTGTGGTCCGAAACATCTGGATTGCTGAAGGTTCACCACCAATGATCTAAAGAGTTGTTAATATACACAAGTTGGATTCTAATAGTAAGCTGCAACTAGAGTAGACTCATAGAATCTGTGGGGATTATCAATATCTATGGAAGTTCCATTGAACTTACTGTACATAGACTATGGAAGTTCCATTGATTCAGTGACCCCAAATGGATTCTTGTTTCACAGTCTATTCTGCTTATGGGTAAAGCAGGGAGGTTCTGTTGGTACCAATGAAGGAGAACTTGATTAACCCACATCTCTCCCCACCCTCCCCAATTGTAAGACAAAGAAACTGGAGTAGGGTTAAATGTCCCCCAACTATGTGCTAGTTCCAGTCCAGATTGGAGGTATACAGGCTTAACAGAGTCGGAAATGAAAGGATCATAAATAATACATCTTCAAGAGCCCAAATCCTGTTGCACAACTATGCATGTCCAAGTCAGGGTTGTAGCTGTGGGTAGCTATAATAATGCTGAGGCGGATGTGCTATTCATGAGACAGGTCTGGCAGCACCTGGCACAATTGGTCATGCCAGGGATATGCAACGATAAACCAGCACATTTATGTAGGTGCAACAAGATTTTTCTCAATGTGTTATGACATTTAATTTAATGAACAACCACTCTTTGTATGTTTAGTTTGACTTGATGAGATTGGTTGCCCACTATAAGTTGCTCTTCCAATTTGTTTAAAACAGGATTAATTCCCATAAGCAAATAGAGCCATCATGTCCAGATGCAATGTTCCAGCAAAAAAAAATCACCCTGAATATTTGATGCTATTGGGGGTGGATGGGATTCCGCACAGATTGTGTGAGTGGGGGTGTCCATAGTTTTAAAGTGCTTAATGGTGGAATGAGACCTTTTTATTATTATGTGGTGTGAAGGTGTATTTTTTAATTTATTGTAAGAACAATTGTAAATGACTAGCTTTCATGTTTTGGTTTCCCATTGTTTTAAAAATATTTATTAAAACTTAACATACAGGATATATCAAGTTGTATTTCCACTTCTGCTCATGTGTTGCTTACCAAAATCAATAATAAATAGCTCCCTAAAAGTTTAAGTCTTGGGGTAGGAACTGGCAAGCCACCCCAGTATCTCTGCCAAGAACATTCCATGGACAAAGACAAAAGGCTAAAAGATATGACACTGGAAGATGAGCCCCTCAGGTCGGAAGGCGTCCAGCATGCTACTGAGGAAGAGCGGAGGACAAATACAAGTAGCTCCAGAGCTAATGAAGTGGCTGGGCCAAAGCCGAAAGGACGCTCAGCTGCAGACGTGCCTGGAAGAGAAAGGAAAGTCCAATGCTGCAAAGAAATATACTGCATAGGAACTTGGAATGTGAGATCTATGAACCAGGGTAAGCTGGATATGGTCAAACTTGAGATAGAAAGAATAAACATTGACATCTTGGGCATCAGCGAACTTAAATGGACAGGAATGGGTGAGTCAGTTCAGATGACTATCACATCTACTACTGTGGGCAAGAATCCCATAGAAGAAATGGAGTAGCCCTCATAGTCAACAATAGAGTGAGAAAAGCAGTGCTGGGATACAACCTAAAAAATGATAGAATGATTTTGGTACAATTCCAAGGCAGCCCTTTCAACATCACAGTAATCCAAGTTTATGCACCAACTACCGGTGCTGAAGAGTCTGAGATTGACCAATTTTATGAAGACTTACAACAACTTCTAGAACTGACACCAAAGAAAGATGTTGTTCTCATCATAGGGGATTGGAATTCTAAAGTAGGGAGTCAAATGATAAAAGGAGTAACTGGCAAGTTTGGCCTTGGAGTTCCAAATGAAGCAGGGCAAAGGCTAATTGAGTTTTGTCAAGATAACAAGCTGGTCATTGCAAACACTCTTTTCCAACAACACAAAAGGCGACTCTACACATGGACATCACTAGATGGACAATACCGGAATCAGATTGATTATGTTCTCTGCAACCAAAGATGGAGGAGCTCTATACAGTCAGCAAAAACAAGACCTGGTGCTGACTGTGGCTCAGATCATCAGCTTCTTATTTCAAAATTCAAACTTAAACTGAAGAAAGTAGGGAAGACCACTGGGCCAGTCAGGTATAATCTAAGTCAAATCCCTTATGAATACACAGTGGGAGTGAAGAATAGATTTAAGGAACTAGATTTGGTGGACAGAACACCTGAAGAACTATGGATGGAGGCTTGTAACATTGTACAGGAGGCTGCAATGAAAAATATTCCAAAGAAAAGAAAATGCAAGAAAGCAAAGTGGTTGTCCAATGAGGCCCTACAAATAGCGGAGGAGAGAAGGGACACAAAATGCAAGGGAGAAAGGGAAAGATACAGAAAATTGAATGCAGACTTCCAAAGAACAGCAGGGAGAGACAGGGCGGCCTTCTTGAATGAACAGTGCAAAGAATTAGAGGAAAACTACAGAAAAGGAAAAGCCAGAGATCTATTCAAGAAAATTGGAAATATTAAAGGGGCATGTCATGCAAAGATGGATATGATAAAGGACAAAAATGGTAGGGACCTAACTGAAGCAGAAAAGATCAAGAAGTGATGGCAAGAATATACAGAGGAATTATATCAGAAAGATCTGGATGTCCCTGATAACCAAGATAGCGTAGTTGCTGACCTGGAGCCAGACATCCTGGAAAGTGAAGTCAAGTGGGCCTTAGAGAGCATTGCAAACAACAAGGCCAGTGGAAGTGATGGCATTCCAATTGAACTCTTTAAAATCTTAAAAGAGGATGCTGTAAAGGTGCTGCACACAATATGCCAACAAGTTTGGAAAACCCAGCAGTGGCCAGAGGACTGGAAAAGATCGGTCTACATCCCAATTCCAAAGAAAGGAAATGTCAAAGAATGCTCCAACTATCGCACAATTGCACTCATTTCACACGCTAGCAAGGTTATGTTCAAAATCTACAAGGCAGGCTTCAGCATTATGTGGAAAGAGAACTTCCAGAAGTGCAAGCTGGATTTCGAAGGGGCAGAGGAACTAGAGATCAAATCGCCAACATGCGCTGGATTATGGAGAAAGCCAGAGAGTTCCAGAAAAACATCTACTTCTGCTTCATCGACTATGCCAAAGCCTTTGACTGTGTGTACCACAACAAACTATGGCAAGTTCTTAAAGGAATGGGAGTGCCTGACCACCTTATCTGTCTCCTAAGAAATCTATATGTGGGACAAGCAGCAACCGTCAGAACTGGATATGGAACAACTGACAGGTTTAGAATTGGGAAAGGAGTACGACAAGGCTGTATACTGTCACCTTGCCTATTTAACTTATATGCAGAGTACATCATGTGAAAGACAGGTCTGGATGAATCACAAGCCAGAATTAAGATTGCCGGAAGAAATATCAACAACCTCAGATATGCAGATGATACTTCTCTGATAGCAGAAAGTGAAGAGGAATTAAAGAACCTCTTAATGAGGGTGAAAGAGGAGAGTGAAAAAAATGGGCTGAAGCTCAACATCAAAACAACTAAGATCATGGCCACCAGTTCCATCACCTCCTGGCAAATAGAAGGGGAAGAAATGGAGGCAATGACAGAGTTTATTTTCTTGGGCTCCTTGATCACTGCAGATGGCAACTGCAGCAACGAAATAAAAAGACGCCTACTTCTTGGGAGGAAAGCAATTGCAAACCTAGATAGCACCCTAAAGAGCAGAGACATCACTTTGCCAACTAAGGTCAGGATAGTCAAAGCTATGGTTTTTCCAGTAGTGAAGTATGGAAGTGGAAGCTGGACTATAAAGAAGGCTGATCGCTGCAGAATTGATGCTTTTGAGCTGTGGTGCTGGAGGAGAGTCTTGAGAGTCCCCTGGACTGCAAGGAGATAAAACCTATCTATCCTGAAAGAAATCAACCCTGAGTGTTCACTGGAAGGACAGATTTTGAAGCTGAGGCTGCAGTACTTTGGCCACCTCATGAGGAGAGAGGACACCTTAGAAAAGTCCCTGATGCTGGGAAAGATTGAAGGCAAAGGGAAAAGAGGACGGCAGAGAATGAGATGGTTGGACGGTGTCATCGATGCAACCAATATGGATTTGACAAAACTCTGGGAGGCAGTGGAAGATGGGAAGGCCTGGCGAACTCTGGTCCATGGGGTCACGAAGAGTCGGACACGACTGAGCGACTGAACAACAACAACAACAACAACAACAACAACAACAACAACAACAACAACAAGTTTAGTCTATGTACGTTTAATTCTTCTTGGTTTTACCTCAAAAGTAACTTCTCTGAATTTTATTTGTACCCTCTATTATACATCTCAGACAAAAATTGCTTAGAAATTGTCATATCCTTTTAAATGTGTACCCAAAAGTAACATTGCCGAGAAACCTCAAAGTGAAAGTAGAGTTAGACAAGTCTGTATCCTTGAGCTTGTACCCGGCTCATAATGATGTTCTGTAGATAAGTGCACTCAGTGATGCACCATCCTTGCTGAAATGCTACAAATACAAAGAAGAAAATACTTAACACTTGTGTAGATGGGCTTGTAAATTGAAATACAGTTTCTTATAGTCTTACAAGCTTATCAAAAAACCTGAAGTGGACCAAAGCCAAGTATGATCATTGTGAATTGGTCAGCATAGTGAAAATGGAGAGGGGTTTAAGTGCTCCTAAATGTAGAGCTGAGCCAGTGTAATTAACTGAAAATGAATTTGCTAGAAGTATTTCTGTCCTTTCAAAGCTGTCTCAACTGTTGCATCTTCTTTCATTTAATGTGTTTCAAAGATTTTCTTCCATGCCCAAAATGCTTAGAATAGATCCTTTGGTAAGGCATTTCTATATAGTTAAAGTTTTCTTTATATTTTCTCTATAAAGAAGAACACAGGATCCTAAATGACTATTAGTCAGTCCTTTGGTAAACAATCACCTCACACTTGCTTATATTTCAAATATGCAAACCCGCCATTTGATCATTGGCGTCCCCCCTCCCCCGCATTGACTCTTCTTTGTGAGAGCTCCATTCAACACTTTTCCATTACATCACTTTGGCCTCTGTGGGGTGCCTTGAAAAGTGTATTTGTGGATCCTTGCTCAGTATTCCTGTGATTTCACTAGGAAAATATAAGATTTGATATATTTTACATTTATATTTCTGAGACTTGGGTACTGGAGGACTTCCTCAGCAGGGGATGTTTATGGAGTGGTTTTGCCAGTTCCTCACCCACAGTAAGCTTTCACCAGTGAGTGGAGATTTGAACCCAGTCCATCCAATATACCCGAGGTTCCCTCTAAGGTGTGCACCCGCCTCGGCACCCCTCTGCTCAGAGCTTTTTTCCTTGCCAGTATACTTGTAGCAACCTTCCCCCCCCCCCCCCGGTTGCGATGGAAACTGGGAGAGAGTGGCCTGCATGCAGCCAGAGTGGACATTGCCTACACCGCATTAAGTGTCCCAAGAAAGCTATTAGTGTATATAATATCAATTGGTGCTACATAAAGCAGAACATTGCTATCATTGCGTGTTCAAGTCAATTCTAACGTATGGCCACCCTTACCAGGGTTTCCTGAGAACAGACCATTCTGAAGTGGCTTGCCATTCCCTTCTTCAGGGATGCTCTGGAACTGTCCCGCTTGCCCAAGGCCACCTAGGCTGACTAAAGTTTCTCAGGAGGCACTGTGGGGAAATCAAACTCCCAACCGCAGCTTCTACAGCCATGTGTCTTAACTCATGTGCATGTATTTCTGCTTATATACTGCCCCATACCACTTCAAAGTTATCTCTGGGCGGTTTACAGTTTTAATTACATTAATGCAGGCTACACATTGCCCCCCCCCAGGAAGCTGGGTACTCATTTTACTGACCTCGGAAGGATGGAAGACTGAGTGAACCTTGAGCCCGCTACCTGGGATTGAACCCCAGGTCGTGAGTACAGTTTTACCTGCTGTACAGGCATTTAACCACTGTGCCAACGGGGCTCTTTGTACAGCAAATTGGAAAAGGAGACAAGTGCTAATTTGTAAAATTTTCCGCCACTTAATCTAGCCCTGGAAGCATAAATTTCCCCTTCAGTAGGCCTACCCATAAACAAAATGAGCTGGTAGAACCCAGAAATGGTAAAATGGATTGTATCAATTTGTGCTGGGAAAACTGAAAATAGAAAGAGATCATAAGAAATAATTTCTGGCCTGTAATGTGTTTTTGTTTGTAGCATTGTGGATTTTTTTCCGGTTTGTTTGTTTTTGTGTGTGTTTATTTTGTGTATGTGTCCCCCCCCCCATGCAGTGAAATGCTACAATCTGTTTTACCACGTTCTCCCACTGTTTGTGTAAACCAGCTTTTAGTTTCTGACATTCAGATCGCTGGAGACTGATCTTTATCAGGCGGTGCCTTGGAACAGAATGGCTTGTGTTCTGTTTCTAATAAAACAAATGGGTTCTTATTCCACGCATGGCGATGGTGTTTAATCTGTAAAGCAAGTGGACTCAAGCTGTTTGGGATTTAGTTTTGATTAATATGAAGAAATCCAGCCAGAAAGTTAGTGGTCTGTAAAGAGATTGGTTGTCTTCTGAAAGCGTTATTGTTCATTTGTGTGAGTTGTAGCATGCTGTCAATTCCAGCTAAGGTGACTAACAGGTCATCTGAGACATGTGAGATATCTAAGGAGTGGCTCAGCCACTACCTCCTGAGTTTCCATGGCCATATGAATACTTGAATCCAGATCTTCTGAGCTGTAGTCTGACACTCTTCACTCTTATACATCAGCTCTCACTGTTCACATGTAGGGAGTTCTCTACGGGACCTTTTTAACACAGTCATTTCCATCATTAGTTTATCTCTGTGGATCAGAGCTAAGATAGAGAATGACATAGGAATACATAACATTTTTCAGGACTATCATATTCCCATGGAATAAAAAGGTAAGACCCCTATGTTCCATAACCAAATACTGTTTGCATCAATTTATATTGCTATAAGTTATTGGTATTCAGTCTGTAAATGCTGAAAACAAGGTTCCTCATCAATTTGAAATCATAATTGTGGTTTGAGGTTCTTAGCATTCATTTATCTGGGGAAAACTCCTTCATCTCAATAAACTCAGTAACCTTCATCTTTATAAACTCAATAATCTCTCAATTATATAGTAATCCTCATGGGCTGCAGAACTTGTTCTGTTGCATATATTTGAATACAAATAAATAACTCTGGATATCTTCTGCATGTAGTGGATGCAGATTTATTGGATGGTGGATTGCATTTATTTCGAAGTGTCTATCTTGTCCTTCTAGGGCTTTTTCTACTGCTCAGTTTATTCTCGGAAGTTATTTTAAAAATTGTTTTAATCCTGCACGGCTCCAATCGTCTATCATCCTAGTTATTGGTATACTGAGGAGTTCATCAAGTTTTGGGGGAGCAAAGCTGCCTGTTTGAGATGGGACTTGGAGGCAAGTGCTGCAGTAACTCCAGTCCTTCCTGCAAGGATCAAAGCCAGAAGGTGATGCTGGTGGGGATCACCCATGTATATGCCTACCCATTGGCCTGTGGGGTGCCTCGGGGTCCAACTTTATGCCTAATGCCAGTGGTTCCCAACCTTAGGTAATCCAGGTAGGTGTTCATGGACTGCAGCTTGAAGGAACCGTGGCCAGCACAGCTAGTGGCGAAGGCTTCTGGGGGTTGCAGTCCAAGAATGGCTAGTTTACCAAAGGTAGGGAACCACAGCCCTGCCCATGAATTGCTGGAAGAGGTGATTGGCATTATGTTGAGGCTCCTTGACTCTTACCTTGCCTTTCCGTCTAAATCTAAGATGAAAATCTAAGATGAACCATTGTCTGGAGTACTTAATAGAGATGAACAAATTGAATTTCAATCAAGGATTAATCACTGAACATGAATGTGGCGGGACAAAGAAAAGTCACTTCCCAAGTACTGGAATAAACAGAGGCTCATGTATCCTGGAACTGGGCTGGATAGCTCAGTAGTGTGAGTTCTGCTTGGAGCCAGAAGCCGGGAGTTCAATTCCCCGCTGTGCCACATGCAAGTTGCACAGCCCCAGGAAGCCCCAGAAGAAAGGAATGGTAAACCACTTCTGAGTATTTGTTCCCTTAAAAATCATGAAAAGGGTTGTCATCAGTTGGAATTGACATAACGACACACAATTACTATGAATGTATGCTGGACCCTAGCCATTTAGGCCTTTAATGGTAATTAGCACCCATTTGAACTGTGCCTGGAACAAACTGGAAACTAGTTTAGGTAAAAAAAGGTAAAGCTAAAGGTTCCCCTGCACATGCGTGCTAGTCATGTCTGACTGTAGGGGTGGTGCTCATCTCTGTTTCCAAACCAAAGAGCCAGTGTTGTGCAAGTCTATGGCCATGTGGCCAGCATGTGTGTATTACAATCCAACAGGCATTTATCCAGTAACATGCATGAAGCAGCATGCCGGACTAACAAAACCCTCCAGGCACTCTTTGAAGATCGCTCCGAGTAGTATACAATGCAAAAGAAGAATCAAATAAAAGCATTATGTGTTGCTGGGACCAAGGCCAACTAGTCATGAAATAGTCAATATTTCTTTGACTCCAGCCAAGAGTCTCCAGGAACCCCACCAGCCTATGATCTTTCTCCGAGAAATCAAGGTTCCCACAGGAATTTTCAGCTACCCACAGGTGGGGAATTCTGACTTCTTCATCCATGTTTTTCCTGCGAAAGAGGTGGATGTAATGGGTCGGAGTGGTTAAGCTCCATGGAAACCATAAGGCAGGCATGTCCAAACTTCGGCCCTCTAGATGTTTTGGACCGCAACTCCCACAGTCCTTTGCCATTGGCAATCTAAGCTTAGAATTCTGGGAACTGTGGTCCAAAACATCAGGAGGGCCAAAGTTTGGACATGCCTGCCATAAGGGGTTTGAGAATTGATAGTCGCTCTGCTCCTTGCCTATCTGTTCAGGAAGCCTTTCAAAAAACAAACAACAAAAAACTACCAGAATTCTTGCTGGGGGGGTTTCCATTGAATTCTGGGAGGTGTCATCCAAGGCGCTGGCAAGTCTGATGCTCAGATCTGATGTCATAAATAGGCACCATTAGCATGCCACCTTCAGCTGAGCAAAGGCTGTCTTGGCCACAGCTGTAACAGAATCATGCAGATGCAAAGAAAAACCCCGGGGGAAATCCCTTAATGACAAACCAGGCTTTGGGGTTCTAGTTACACAATTAAGTTTCAATACCTTCTCTAGAGACACTCTCCTGATGTGAACTCCTTCTGTCTTCCTTGATTTAAGTTTGAGTTCCTTTCCTGCTCATCCAGTCCTTTACTGTGTCCAGGTCCCAATTAAATACAACAATTACTACAAGGAGAAACAAAGCTAGGTGCTGTGTGTGTGTTGGTGTCAGCACATCCCAGAATCCTCAGACAGCTGCTGCTTGCTCTGCTATTATGTTTGAAAGCAACCAGTTGCTGCCTTTACCATTCCCAGGATTAGGGCACTTTATCTATTACATATGTATATGTGTGTGTTCTTACTCAGCAACAGAATGAAGAATCGGCACCAGAAGCATCAATATGCAAAACGTGAGGAATGCATGATTTAGAGCAGACTGACAATAAAGAGGGATGAGTGACATCTGCACTAAATAAAGACTTCTGTTTCCTTAAGCATTGGAAGAGAAGCAGATGAGAACTGTGTGTTCCAGTTTAGGGGTGGGATGAGAAGAGCTGAAAGCATTCATATCCTTGTAATTTATGAAAGCAAAGCATGCCATCAAGCCACAGCATTCCTAGGGTGAAGGAGGAAATGATGGAGAAAAGCAAGATGCAGAGAATAAAATAGGGTCTCGCAACATGCCCCACTTTTTCTCCAATGAAGTCAGGGTCACATAAATGGCTTTTCCTCTTTCTGCTTTGTCTTCACTACAAACCTGTGGCATAGGTCAGTGGTGTCCAAACTTCGGCCCTCCAGGAGCACAACTCCCGCAGTCCTTTGTCACTGGCAACCGAGGCTTAGAATTCTGGGAGTTGTAGTCTAAAACATCTGGAGGGCCAAAGTCTGGACTTCCCTGGCATAGGTTTTGTTTTCACAACAAACTCACAGTGAGAATGGCTGAATGTCTGCTCATGAATTTCATGACCAGGTTTGAGTTTGAACATTCATTGCCTAGGATGTGTTTTAGTTACCAAACTAATAAATAGAAAAACTCACCAGGTCCAATTAAGGCCTCTTCATATAGGTCCTTTAAAGTGGGATAGTCAAAGCTGAGACACAAAATTAAAGAGCATCCACCCTGTTCTGGAATTAACAGCTGCATCAATAGACGTGAAAAGATAGTTCTCATGGGGCGGAGGGGGCGATAGAGAAATTGTAGAAGGAGCAGCAGCAGAAGACATGGGAAATGAGACTGGCAGAGGATCTTTCATAGATAACAGCAATGACGCTGTAACTAACTTCGTAGTACTGCATGGAAGGAGGCAAAGGCAAACTGCTTCTGAGGAGATGGGCACGAATCAAAAAAATGGTGTTTCGGTTTTTCGTTTGTTGTTGAGAGGTCTGTTTCGGTTTGTTTCCGTTTGTCGTGAATTTTTGGAAAAATTTCGTTTCCGTTTGTCGTTTCTACCTGCTTTTTGTGCGATTTTTAAAGCATTTCCCCAACTCCCCAGACCAGAGGGAAAACACTAAAAAAATGGATGCTGGCAGAGGCACAGTATAGACTAGGTACGCAGGGAGGCTGCAAAGGCAGCGGCAGGTGTTGCCCAGGGTGCAAGGCAGCCGCAGAGTGACTGCACTGCGGGGCAAGGGAGGGTACTCACCGAGAGGTACACACACACAAGGAGGCTGCAGGACTGAAGCTAGAGTCGCAGAGACAGCAATCCCACCCTAACTCCCACCAGAGACTGCAAGGAGGACGGGGGCTGCCAGAGCTTTTTATGCCCTATGTGGTTGCCAGACCTGCCCAGTCTGCAAACTGGGTATGCTATTGGTTGAACATGATCCCATCACATGGCTTGCCTCCATTTTGTGGTGGCGACATCCATTTTGTCATCCTTAAAGGGAAAGGAAAAATACATTGTGATGGGAGAAGACAAAAACAAACGTTTTAAGGACCCCAACCCCCTGGTAGGTAATAATTTCAAATAATTATCGCATTATTGCTGCGTTTTTACAGATGTCCAGGGTGTTTTAATACCCAAGAACTCAATCAATATTAGGCATCTGGGAGCCATTTTGGGTCAATGTCCCCTAACTCCCCTTAAAGGGAAAAAATACAGCGATCTGAGAAAAGACATAAATGCACCTTTTAAGGACCCCAACCCCCCTCTTAGGTATTATCAGACAATATAAATAATTATCGCTGCGTTTTTACGGATGTCCAGGGCGTTTTTTAACATTTAAAACAGCTCATTTCATTGCGTTTCGCCATTAACGGAAATGAAACGTAACAAACAATTTTCGTGGTTCTATTCATTTTGTTGCATTTTCATCACAATTTTTGTTTGTCGTTTCGTTATGTAACGGAACGACTAACGGAAACAAAAAATGTTCATTCCGTGCCCGTCTCTACTTCTGAGCGTTACTTAGAAACTCTGGGATGATGAAATAATCAAAATTGAAACAAGAAGTTGGGCTTCCCAGGTCACCTGCTGGAGAAGAACCTGGGTTCAGAAGGTGGTGGTTAACAAGGCAACTGGAGTAAAGCTGAAAAATACTTATTTGCTAACATGCACAGAGGCAAAAAGAAGGTCTGGTGTTCCACAACACATGTACGGTAATTAGAATATAAAATATAAATCAAATAGGCTCAAAACCATAGAATATGAACTACTATACAGCTAAAGTGGAATAGAATAGGTTCTTTTCAATCAAATAATTGCAATGTATTTTACAGTAGAAATAACCAACAGCGTGGCTTTAATACTGAGGCACGTTGAAGCAAAAACAACTTGGGTCTGTAATGCAAAGTCTGGCGAAATAATGTCAACTAGGTTTATTGGAAAAGCTATTGAGATAAACTGTATTCAAATTTTCACTCCAATTACATGTGCCGAAGAAGAAGTAGACATATTTTATGCAATTCTCTGGTAGGAAATTGATCATACACCAAGACAGGTTACACTGATAATCACAGACAACTAGAAAATAAATACAAGAAATGAAGCAGGATCAAATGTAGTTGGAGAATTGGGAGTAGGAACTGTTAATATCCAACGTAAAGCCGAAGAACACTAAAACAATCATAGTGTCAACATATAATACAACAAATTCTTGAAAATTTTCAAGAGCAGTTAAATAGTACGTTTATATTATGGAGTTTTATAGGAAAATTGTGTATTGTGCAAAACCAGAAGTGACTTCCGGGCCACTAGAAGCCATTTCTGGGGCCTGTAACAGGCCCAAGAAGTCTGTTGGAGGTCCATTCGTCGCAGAACCAGGCCTGAGGGTGGTGGCGGGCGGGGGGCAGGGCGGCGGGGGAGGGCGGGGGGCGCAGGGGGTGGACGGCAATGGGCATGGGCGGACGGCGGACGGCAATGGGCAGTGATGGGCGGACGGCAACGGGCGGCTGGTAGGTGGTGGGGGGACTGGCGGCGGGGGGGCTGTCCAGCGGCCTCTCTCCATTTTGGCACCCTAGGCAACAACCTAGTTCGCCTTAATGGAAGCGCCAGCCCTGTTCATCTATTGCTATTCTATTGCTATTCAGCATTCATCTATTGCAGTTGCTGTTAAGGAAGGTTTGTGGGAGGTTCTTCCCAATATATTGGGATGGTGGAGGAAGGAGGAGAGAACTACTGCAGCCCTAAGCACATCCGATCTCGCCTGATTTCGAAAGTTAAGCAGGGTCACCCTTGGTTAGTACTTGAATGGGTGACCACCAGGGAATACCAGGTGCTTGTAAGTGCCTAGAGTAGAAACAGGCAAGCCACTCCAGTATTCCTGCCAAGAAAACTCCATGGACATGGGGGCATGAAAAGTTGGTCATGACTGTAACGACACCACACACACACACACACACACACACACACACACACACACACACACACACACACACACACACACACACTTTGAACACTTTATTTTTACCGCCATGCTGGATTGCGTGCATCCTGGATTTTACAAGCCATGCTGGATTGTGTGCTTATTTCTAGGATAGTCTAGCATTTTAGAGTAATTTCATGATTTATATTTCTTTTCTTTGTTGTACATGGCCCAAAATAGTGATTTGCGAGATAAATGTGATGTCTGAGTGCTGGTAAAAAAGCGGTGTCCCCAAGTGGAAGCACTCTGAGGAAAGATGTGCAAAAGCTCATGAAATAGACATATCAATTCCAATAATACCAGCTACGTATTTCACAATTGCTGTCTAAATATTTGTAGCAGAAGAAGAATCCCAGAAGAGTACTTACAGGAGAAGAAATTCATTTCAGAAGAATGTACATTCAAGAATTATCTCTTCCAAGCTACTGTTGTGACAGTACTCCCATAGGCAGCGTAAGGGAAAAGCAGAGGGGAGAGGTATATATTGAAGGGTTTATTTATTTATTTACATTGTATGGCATAACAGACTATAACATTGTGTAAGACTTGACAAAGGCAATATAAAATATAAACCATTAAAAGGGTACAACCAAATCTGAAGGTCTATGGATGTTAACTTGGAAATAAATTCTTTTAACTTGGTGTGTTTTACTTGTGATTAGATACACAGACAATGAAGCTTCCTGCCTGCAGTCCTAGACAAATCTTCTGAATTCCTTCTTGCATCCCAAGAGCATGGAAGGATGCAAGCCCTACTAGCTTTCCTAGTTATTACTTTTCATGGGATTTGCATCGCATCAGATTTGTGCATTTTACAGGGAATGTAATAGAAATGTTACAACACGGCGGAGGAAGAGCTGTACTATACCAAGGGACTGCATGATTTCCCAAGCAGCTTGGTTTAACATCCCCAGAGAGCTTGCAGCTGGCATGAAACAGCTTGCAGGCCATGTGGCACTGAAGTCTTAGCCAGAAACATTGCATTAACATTTATGAGGATCTAGTGACCCATCCTTGTAAAGGTTGGCAGCGGCATCCAAACGGCCTCTGCTTTTGCAGTCCATGTTCATGATGGACCCAAGAGCACTTTGGAACCGACTGAGCATAAGAATGTGTAGAGTTGACATTTCCTGAGATGTTTGTCCCGTTCCTGACTGTCTCTGCATATAATAAATTCACATTATTCTCTTAAGTAGAAATGAATCCATTACTTCAGCTAATGAGCATGAAATGTTTCTCTTTTTAAAAGAAAGCACCCCCTTGTGCCTCAATAATAATAATAATAATAATAATAATAATAATAATAATAA
>JAHTLZ010003307.1:529336-550494 GCA_023846285.1 Phrynocephalus versicolor
TTGCTTTGTGCCTCTGAGGGCTGCCTGTGGCCCACAGGGTGACATTTGCCCACCCCTGCATTTCAGAAATACCCGCCCTTAAAAAAAGTCTTCCGTGTTAGATGAAAAGCAGCTGAAACCCAAAGGTGAGATCAATGCATTTTAGTGCAGCACTGTTGTAATTACACGTCTACTTTGCCCTTGAGAATGCTGCTTCCTATGTCTGTTTGCTTTCTTGTACATTTTCTTCTCTTCCCCTTGAGCATTGTTTGCTTTCCACGCATTGTTTATTCTGGCCAGTGCCTCCTTCTCTGACACAGCCAAGTCCGGCACAAATAATCGCCACGTCTGTTTCTTTATATTCAAAGAGCCTATTATATTCTGGAACGACTATTCAATGTGTGTGTCTCTTTTCTGAACTGTTTTGGCATGTCATTTGCTTTGAATGCTTGGCTGATAAATATTGCATGGTTGGTCAAGGCTGGTACCTGATGAACATCACATCAATTCTAATCACACACACACACACACACACAGAAAGAGAGACAGACAGAGAGAGATTTTGTTAGTGGCAATGGCTGAATTGCAGCCACTCCACTGCTGTTCCAGTGCTAATTGTTATCTACAGTTTATGTGTGTGGGTCATATAGTTATATGCCAAAACAGTTCCTACATTCTCAATGGCATAAGCATCACTAGTGTGTTGTATAATTATTATGATTTGCTTTATTTATGCAAACAAAATTGCATTTATTACCGGAATTGGAATGGAAGCATGTACTGATGCTAACAACTGTACTGCAAAAGGGATTGTATGAAGTGAAACTCATTGCACAACCCTACAAATGCAATTATTTTTATTCCTAATTTGCCACTTTCATACTGTGTAAAGTAGTCTGATGCATTGGCACTACACTGGAACAGCAATGACTGCTATTCTCCAGTTATAACGCTGCTGTCCTTTATTGTGACAACAGAAGCGATAGCTGTGGATTTCTGGGGGTCTAAAGGTGGGGGGCTGATAAGGAGGCGTGTTTGCAGAACTCTACATTTGTTCATTATTTTAATGTACATGGACAGATGCATTGTGGTGCATTGGTGAGCAGTACTATATATGTACAAATTATGGAAGCAGAACATAACACAGTTTCACGTACCCCTGGAAAAATTCTCATGGATGCTTTTTGAGTGATTTACTAGAGAAAATTCAGCCATAGGCCATAGTGTTCGTTAAACACAACTGAATGCAAAGAAGAAAACAGAATTAAAAAACAAGCAAAACAGCCACTTTATATCTACACATATTTATGAGATAAAACTATGCCTGTTTCTAAGAACATTGTTTCAGGCTGCACGCCAATTAAAGCAACTTAATTGTTTAAATACATTTTTTTTTAAAAAAAATCAATTGGTGTATTAAATCATTAGATATTTGGGTATAAATGAAAACAACCACTCCAAAACTGAAAACATGCTTCTGTTTTGGGCATTAAAGACTTCATGCTAACAATCATTCCATATTTGAAACTCAAGAAGGAATTTCTCTCCAAAGAGTGTGCTAGAGGTGCAGTTTTATTACATAGAGACCAATTGTACCTCCTGAGAGAAAAGCCAGCGGTGTGATTTTGGGCAAGCTGCCCTGTCCCGGGATACCCACCCCAAGAGGGAGAGGCGAACCACTTCTGCTCAGTCAGGATTTTTCTACAGAATGCTGCTTGTTTTAATGTACTGTATTCAGAACTGTGAGTAAATTGATTTTTATTCTTTCTTTTACCAGTGTCTCAGAGTGAATTATTGAAACTATAAGAGCCAGTTGATGAGAACAAACAATACGGGTGGTCTCTGTAGGAACACTTGAAGTTAATTCTACTGTATAGGTACTGGAACTTTTCCAATTGCATAGGAAAAAAAGTTTTAAGCCCCAAAATGTCCACACTCTGCCTAGACCAGTGATGGCGAGCCTATGGCACGGGTGCAAAAGGTGGCACTCGGAGCCCTGTCTGTGGGCACCCGACATCGCCCCTTCATAGCCACCTGTATACAGGTTAAATTACTGTATTGGCACTTTGCAAAAAAAATTAGTGGGTTTTGAATTGCACTTTGGGCACTCGGTCTCTAAAAGGTTCACCATCACTGGCGTAGACCATTTACCACATGCACCCAAGTGGCCCCCAGCCACACTGGCTTGGCACAAGGCATGCTATACATACAGAATATGTTTAGGAGGAAATCCAAGCTGCTTGTAAACATTCATGTATCTGCATAAAAACTATTTAGTCTTTATCCGCACTCCACTGCCTTCATCCACAACTTCACAAGGGCTTGCCTCAGGTTTTGGCTATAATATCTTGGGGAACAGGGAGCTGCTTTTTGATAAACCTAACTTGGTGGGAATGAGGAGCAAACAAGAAAGCTTGTGGATGGATTCTGGAAAGCAGATATCCAGGAGGGATGAGGAACTGGCCATTCCCAGGGCAGAAACAGAGATCGCAGACAGCTCATCGTTATACTGTAGATGGAAACATCGGTGTTGCAGAGAAACAGTTTTGACAAGCTTGGTGTTCGAGAATTGCATCAACATCTCCCTGTGCTGAAGTCCTGAAGACTACACATCCTTTCTGAAGCTTCCTAACTAGAAACCTCTTCATCTACTTTGCCAAACCCTTCTCGTTCAACCTGTGCTCTTTGGGGCTTTCTTGGTCAATCAAGCATACACTGAGTCACCTCAAGGTCCCGTTGCCAGGAACCATCTTTCCTGTTAATCTTAACCCTTTACAGATGAAGGTAGCCTGGCGACAGAGGTGGGGCAACTCAGTGAGAAACATAACCTTCCTTGCCAAGCAGGGATCAGTTATTTCTGCCAGCATGATGGAGATCTTGGAGGAGGTTTTATTTTCAGCCAGATCTTCTCTGCCCTGTCTGCTCAGATGCTTCTTAAACTAACCCCGTAGGGCCTGCATCTCGTCCCATATGTTCCATGGATTGAGCTGTATGTTGACTCAATCCATGCCCCTCATTTTAGAAAGCATCCACAACTAATGCTTGCAAATCCTAAAGCTCAGGCCTGCCGATTTATACTACTCTTCCAAATCAATCAACCAGGAAATAAATAAACACATGCAGTCGAAAAAGAATTGGAAGTGGAGAATGCTATATTTGAACCGTTATAGTGCATTGTTTATGTCAACACAAATAGCGTTTTAATCTGATACTGGGATCTGAAGTGAAATGCATGTAATGCAATTTTTCCTGCGGGCATCATTTTGTGTGAATGCCTTTTCCTGTTCCTGCTCAAGTCCCATTCCTCTAGGTTTGTACACAGGCAAACAAAGGATTGGTGCACTTTGTACCCTTAATCTGCAATGACATTCTGGTGTTTTGCATTTCTCTCATCTGGTCAGAATCAAGGAAGAGCTAACGACAGTGTTGCTGTTTTCGCAAGCAGTTTACATGCTGGTGGGCTGACAGATTTGTCAACCCAGTATTTCTGTTTTCACCAAATCTTCAAGGATGCCGGGAGAAGGAGTGCTGTAACTTTGAAGTGCAACAGCTGAGAATGAATAATCAAGCTTAATACATCATGTCCTGATTCTTATCTAGGCAACAGCACCCAAATAATGAAGCAGCAAATTCATTTCCATGACCATGCCTTTGAGGGGACTGAAAAATTGGTAATGATAATTAATTTTCAGTGGCTCACTGAAGCTGTTGAGGTTTTTGAGGAATCTAGTTCCAGCTGTTTAGGTGCTCTATTGTGTCAGTGATGGGGCTAGATGTCTTTTCTTTTTTAAAGTAATTTCTAAGCAATTAAGTATTTGACGCAGCATAGAATATGTGCAACTGCCCCCTCCACAGCATAAATGAACCACCTCCATCCAGATTGTTTGAACTAGAAATCCCATCTTTCCCAGTCAGCATGGCCATCTTGAGAGCTGCAATGCAAAGCATCTCAAAGGATGCCAGGCTGGGAAAGGCCACTTTGATTACAGTAGGACCCATGTATCCACATGTATCATTATCTGCAGTTTTGAAAATATTAAAAACAGTAAAAAGAAAACTAAAAAAATGGCATTTTTGTGATGTATTTGGCAGAATTAGCCACTAGAGGGAGCCAGAGGCCGTGCTAAGTAATCCTGTGTGAATAATACATACTGTATTGTGTTCTCTATTGACCTCTAGTGGCCAATTCTGGTAATATATGGTAAAATACTTTTTGTTATTAATTGTTTTCGTTATCATTAGTGGTTTTCTGCATCTGCAGTGGTGTGTGTGCAACCAGTCTCCTGTGGATATGGGGGCCCTACTGTTTGGACTGGGGGAACCCAACTTGCTACACTGTGCAAACATAGAGCCCAGGATTGCTGAAATGAAGCCAGAGTGGTGGGGCAGCTATACATGAGCCCACAATACAATGAAAAGGGGGATAAACAGGGCACCCATGAGTTTTCTTCTGAGGTCATGGCTGCTGGCATGGAGGTCGCAGTATCAGCTGCCATATCCATACATCGAAAGAATGCAGATATCTCTAAGGAACTGAGGTTCAGTATTAATAAATATTTTCTCCTCTTCCCCTCGCAAAAGGAAGACCGGAAAATCTGTGGAAAGCCCCTAACAGTAGGTAAAATATGTATTCAGGAGCTCTAAGCCGCCACCTAACCCCCTATTTCACTAGGGCTTTTGTCCTAGTGAACTATATAATCTAGGAGGACTATAATCAAATAGTAGCCCTGTAATAGTCCTAAGATAAATATGATCCAGCATGTGTCACAGATGTGAAAAGAAAACAGGAAAGAATCAGATTTAAATCCCACTTGCTCTTTTCCAATCGAGCTTTCTTCACTGGGTTGTTATTAGGATAAAAGGGAAGGAACAGCTAGACAGCCTTAAGCTCTTCTGAACAGGTGTGAGCAAACCTGAGTCCCTCCAGATATTGTTGAGGTTGCTGTTCCCAACAGCCGTGGCTGCCACGGCCAATGGCACCAGAAGACTGGAGCCAAACAAAGTTTTTTGTTGTTTGTTTTTAATTGTAAACCGCCCAGAGTTCCGCTCCGGAAGATGGGCGGTAAATAAATAAATAAATAAATAAATAAATAAATAAATAAATAAACTGAAGCAGAATCTTGAGAATCACAAGTTGCCCATCCTTGCCCGAAAGGAAGATCAGAATAAAGCGAATAGCATATCCTGAATGCCACAAGCATCTGTTCCTTTTGCAGCTCTATGCGAAAGAAAGAATGAACTATGAACTCTATGTGCAAGAAATTTTAGGATGGTGGTAATGACACGTCAATCAGGGAGGTGAGCAAAAGAAGGTTACTGCCTATTTAGCAAAACACATCCGATTGGGAGTATGGTGTGTACTAAATTGCATTACATTTCAGCCTCTTGGTTGTTTTTCTAATCCATTATAGCATATTAGCTGATATGATGTAGCAGAATCCTTCTCAAGAGAACACTTGGGCCTTTCCATATGCAGTGAGAGACAAATAAATGGGATTGTTTTATGGGAGACAACATCAACACCCAGCCTCCTGACTCCAATGTTAAATTGCTCTACTGCAGCCCAAACTGTGCTCAGGAGTCAGGACCTAGGGTGCAATCCCAGGTAGCCAGCTCGTGGTTGACTCAGCCTTCTATCCTTTTGAGGTCATTAAATGTGTTCCCAGCACACAGGGCAGGGGACAAGGTGTAGCCTGCACCCATAAATTGTAAACCACCCAGAGAGTGCTTTAAACTCTATGGGATGGTACTAAAAAGAAGCAGAACTCAGGATACAAGGTGAAATTTCCAGAGACACTGGCTAGACATCAAGGAAGATGAGTTCCTGAGATGAATAAACTAAAAAAAAATGATAAGTAGGGTCACATGTCAAGGACATCTTGACAGGAAAAGGATGGCAGTCTCTTAAAAAGGAAATTCTAAAGGCGCAAATATAAACAATTCCAGTAAGGGGGGGATATATTTTTCCTGACTAATTTGTGTTCCAAAAGATAACTTAAATCAGTGGCCTCCAAAATAAAGGACCCCAAGGATGCTAGGATTAAAATTCTCAGGAGCTCTAAACTCTGACCAATAGCTGTGCCAAGGTGATTTGGGACCTGAAGCTTGGGGAACATTGATTTAGACTCTTTAAAAGCATTTCTATGAAACTAGAAGTAAACATCTGGACAGTGAGATTTTTGCTTCAACGGGTTTTCAGTGGGAAAGAGGCTGAAACCAGATTGTGGTGACCGCCCCTGCCTTAATGACACAATCTGAGCTAAATACCCCATCCTCCAGAGGCAAAGCCAAACTCCATTGCCAATGGAGCAGTACAATATTATGGACTAATCACAGGACGCCATTGAGCAATTAGAAGGAATAAAATGAAGAGTGGCCAAAGAGAATATGTCAGACTATAAATCTGATTGTCAAAGGATCTAAACACAGGACTAAAGCTATACTACGATCCTTCCTTTCAACCCTTAAATTGCACAAAATATGTTATTTAAATACAGATGCACTTTCCTTCCTTCCTTCTATAAACGGGAACATGTCACAAAATATTTTATAATTTCTTGGTTGATAGACAAAGAAACGGCTAACTGAAAGTAGATCTCTCTCTCTCTCTCTCTCTCTCTCTCTCTCTCTCTCTCTTTTGCAGTACTGTCCCATTGCTACGATGTCTCACGGATGCAAACCCCATTTGCTTTGAGGCACATTATTTGTAATTAACTGAGCATGGGATCACAACCTCTGCTCTTTAGGATTCTGGAAGAAATTTCATCCCCCCCCCCCCCGTTTACAGCAGCCTTGAATAACTAAGTTGGCTTGTTTAATCCTCATGTGAATTATCTATTAAATTGTCCTTACCTAATGGTTAATTTGATTAGCAGGGGAAAGTGGGGATGCCAGAACCATCTTTTCTGTTTTCTCTCTCATGGGAAAGATATGTGCAACTCCTTCTTATGAAATAATGCATTGTGATTCTGTTTCAGGGTCCCCATTTTTAACCACACATTGGCAGACTTTTTCATGGAGGATTCAGGTATTTGATGCAGGATTTCCGTTAAGCAAGTCTCCCATTTGTGGCCATTGAAACATTGGATTTTCTAATTCATATTACATTGGCCAAGAGTTTCTTCCATTTAGTCAAATACTAGCAAAAGTCAATTTGAAAGCATTGGTTAATGAATCTTGATTTTTCTGGAATATACCCTTGACAATTCTGAGACACCAAATCTTTCATTCCCTTTCGTCCCCATCGTAATTAAGGCTGCGCTCTTATACTTACTTATTCTGGGCATAAGTTCCAATGAAGTCAATAGGGTCAACCTGATAAAAGTAACAAAATGCAACAGTTACATCATAAAAAAAGAGAAATTTTCCCTCCATTTTGTTGCAATTATAAGTTAATTACATATTCATGTAGTTATTAAAGGAAGCATTAATTATACAGTAGATAAGACAACTTATTTAATGTGACAAGATGAAAAGGAGGGGGTTTAACCTTTAATAGTTGCCTAGAAGAAATTTCAGTAGGTCCAGCTTTTGATGCAAGGTATACCTGCAGAAATTTTCCCTTCAACACACTCTTAAAGATATCCAAATTTATCATGTTTTTCATTTAGCTTATTAAAAATGCATAGAGTGGTATATTGACTAGAGTGACAGACTGGGACTCAGAAGATCTGGGTGTGAATCTCCACTTAGCTATGGAAACTCACGGGAATAAGGATGGGATTGGTAGAGCTATTCCTCATAAATATCTCATTTATTTTGAATGCCTTATTTAGGGTCACTATAACTCTTTTCTGACTTTATGTCACATAACACAAGCTGTTCATTGTTTGTAATAAGTAACTTGCAAACTCCAATCTATTACTATTGCTGAGCAGAAGCTTGTTATACTCTCTTTTCTTGGTTTTACAAGTGATAGCGAGAAATCCAGATTAGCCATTGCTAATCTTCTGTCACCAAATACATCCAATGAGTCCTGTCAAAAGCATTGTCAGCGTCCAGGAACAAGGCTACAGATGGATTGTCTGACAGTCATGCCTGACACTGTTAAGTGAAATGTGTCAGGACTGTGATCTGTCTCAAGGCTTGCTTTCACAAACTTGACCTGTTTTCCTGATTAGCAACAATCTCGTTGGAACCAAGTCAATAGTTTCAAAATGCAAACGGGAACAGCTCTGGCTAATAAATAGACTTCATGCCTCCTTTGGTGTGGGAATTAAAATGTTAAGCTACTGAATACTTCTCTCTGTCTTTCCAGGCTGCTTTGACCTAAGCAAATCAAATTCCATAAGGAATGATTTTTAACAAGAAGTGTGAATACAGTTTGCAAGTGTAAAACAACCAGGGGCCAAATTTCAATTTTAAATTCACGGGGAAGCCCCGCACTCATATTCAACTGTCCTTCAATTTAACACGCCAGGTATCAAAGGCATGCATGCAGAGTGGACTGGGTCCTCCCACACTGGAGCCTGTAAGCAGTTTTCAGCAAATAACCAAATTCTGAATGTAAAAGAATGCCAGAAAAGAGAATAGCTGGCTTACCACCTACCACACAGTGCCCTGTCTACTAAGAAGGGGGTTGGACGCAAAAATAGAGAGGGTTCCTATTTTGAAGCACAGAGGTAGCTAGTTTCAAATAACTGACTCTTTTTGGATTGTAAAACTTTCAAGGTTCAAGGGGGTCCAGGAAGACGGGGAGAGGACAAAACATATCATAGGCATTGAAAGCAAAGTGTTCTGCTTATATACCGCCCCATACCACTTCAAGTCGTCTCTGGGCAGTTTACAGTTTTAATTACAGTATGCAGGCTACACATTGCCCCCCCCCCCAGCAAGCTGGGTACTCATTTTACTGACCTCGGAAGGATGGAAGGCTGAGTCAGCCATGAGCCTGCTACCTGGGATTGAACCCCAGGTCGTGAGCACAGTTTTACCTGCAGTCCAGCCATTTAACCACCAGATTTGTTTCCAAGGACTCTTGGAGCCATTTTAAAGGGCTCCTGCTGAGCTGTTATCGGCTGGATCCCTTTAAACCTGGCCCAGTTGGCACCAGGGGATCCCCCTGTGATAACAGCTCAGCAGGAGCCCTTTACAAAGGGCTCCTGGAGTCCCGGGCACCATTTCTGATGCCTCTAGGACCCAGGGGAGCCATTTTGTTTCATTTTGTCTCATTTCGTACAATTTTTTTAAAGTTTCATAAGAAACAAAACAAAACAAAACAGGGTGAGCAAAATATGCACTCCAAAATTACTTACCTTGAGACACCAAAGTGGCAGAGGAACCTTCAGAGAGTGATTTTAGAGAGCTCCCTGAAATTTGGAAACATTTGAGAACCTTCTAATTGGAATCATATGGGAAGTGGCTGCAGTGCTATCGCTGGCCCAATCAGCTTTCAATTCCACTTAGAAGATTTTTTTCCCAAGGGGCACCCCCTTTGGAGCTTCATAACTCAGTTCCCTGACTTTGGAGCTACTGTAGCTGTAGAATTTTTTTTTTCTCCTGCAAATATTTCAGACTGCATGGGTCTTTGTACTTCTACTGTGTAGTGAATTTTAGCAGAAATTCAAAACTGCAGTAACAGAGAAGATGGGTAGTTCACAAGTTTGATGCCTTGAACCTTAGGTATTGGTTAATCAAGGGATGTGGCAGAAGGTAGCAGCAATAGGACACTGTTAGGACTTTTCTACATTTTGAAGGGTTTCCAGGACAGCAAATTAGCTGCTCCCCAGCTTAGGAAGAAAAAGTGGGCCTTAATTAGATCTGTCCGAGGGCAGCCAGAAAAGGATGTCCCTGTGACTATTCTATTGCAACTATGGCCCCTATCCCATGTCCCTTTAATTGCAGTTTAAATTAGTAGATAAACTATGTCCAAAAATGCCGTCCCCACGGCCACCGGGCTTTTTGAAAACAACAACAACAACCTGGTAATGCCCCCTTGTGAGGTTTCCAAGACCTACCGGAGAGGTAGGGAATTTTTTTGCCTTGCTTTAAAAACCAACCTTTTAAGGAGGCAGATGTCATGGGACCATGCAGATGATCCGGGTTTCTCCTTCTTCTTTTTTTCATAGCGCCGACTGGCTGTTCCTGGGGCCGATCAGCACTGATTTTTTAATTTATTTTTAAATTCTCCCCCACCCTTGGAGCACCAGGAAGCTCCATCAGGTGCTCTTTGTTTTAATTTCTGCATGCCAGCTGGCCCTTTTTAAAAATGCTAGCACCACCTGCTGGCCATGGGGCTGAACTGCGCTTTTTAAAAAACAGCTTTGTATATGGGAACTGCTATCCCACATATTCAGTCATATGACAGGAAGAAGAGGAAAAGCCGGACCTTCAGAAGATCAGGATCTTCCCCAGGTGAGATAGCAGCCTATGTCCACCTAGCAACACCTGTTGGTCCTGTGATGACTGACATCTGAGGAGAGAACCAATCAGAGATTGCCCAATGGAGATATATACTGAAGAGCAGGAGAGAGGAAGAGAAAGAGTTAAAGTACTATGGAGGAAGAAGAAAAGTTAACTGACTGTGGGGATAGGAGGAGATATATAGTAACAATACCTGATGCATGACTTTTATTTTTTCCAAATAAATGTTTGAATTTTAACCTTAGCAACTGAGAAAGTCTGTTTAAACCATAAAAAGCAAATTCAAATTCAAATTGTAACCACAAGCTAGACAATATTAACAAACCTGTTACGCTGCTTAAATAAACCTTACAAGTTATGCTTCACCTGAAACTTCTGCTCAGTTTTATTTAATCTGAGCCTAAGGAAAGTACATGTAAATAAAAGTGAGGTTACCTTTGCAATTAGTAGGAGTGGTCTGTCCCCTTCCCCATGGAAAATTTGGGGACACAATTACATTTGGAACGTAAAGAACAATTTTATCCTTCTTGAGGTGTGACTATTAACTTTTCAGTTTGCTTTACTGTATAGATGAAGTCTGCAGTGAATTGTAGAGGATCGCACATAGATCAAACATCCACACTTGTTGTTTGATTCATGCTCTGCTGAGGTTGAAATGATAGTGATGGGTATGGGAGGAGGGAGGTTTTTTAAAAAACCACAGTCTAGCAATTTGCATAACTCAGACTGGTTTTGTAGGACAAAGAAAAATTAACTTTTTAAGTTATTTTGGGGAAATGTGGAAGTAAACAATCACTTTCAGAAATAGCAGCTGTAGCGTTAGCTGACTGAGGAGGAGGATTTGAACTGTATCTATAACTAATTACTATTTGCAAGTATTCTTTCCCCACCATTATCATTCTTGCAGTACTTATGCCTTTTTCTCAGATACATTACCACCATATTACTTTTCTCCGATTAGTCAACCAGAATTTAACAAGAGCAGGCTTCAGGTTTTAGGAATCCTAGAGCATAAGGTCTGCAGCATGGTGTTCTCATTCCTACCATGCACTCAGATCCTGTCCCAACATTAGTTCGAGGTGATGCTGTTAAACAGAAGAGCTGGTGAGTATATAGGTGTTGGCACCTCTTATGCAGAGTGCTGTTGTCCCATCCCTTTGGCCTAGATAGAAGGTGGGTGAAGAAGCCGGCAGTAACAGTGAATTAAGGAAACAACAGAACAAATGAGATCAAAGTGGTGTGTCCTCACCTGGGAGTGAGGCATGATGGGTGCCTGAATGTATCAATCCTAACACCAGCCTTTTTCATGGCTTTTAGATAAAAGCCTGGAACCAACATTCCTTTCACATAAATCAATGCTATATTGTAGCTATCACAAATTTCTAGCTCCATGCACATGTCTTTACGAGCAAGCAAGTTGACTACCAGGGGCTCTCAGTGTGGACCAATTCTGCTGAAACAGTGAAATAAATAGATTGAGAGTTAATTCTCGTTTAATGATTAGTCAAAGGAATGTGAAAAGAGCCACTTTTTAAGACGAATGAATGCATGTAATTTGAAAATGGACATACTGTGTTGTTATTTGGCTGAACATGTTTGCATTTGTTGAAACAGATGGCAGTGGCAGCTTTGATAAGACAGAAGGAGCTGAATAAGATATTAAGAAATATGTAAGAAAAATAAGGTCAAGGAAAAAAACAAGATCTATTTTATGTAGTACTAGAGAATCTTAAGTATGTTTATTTGGGAAATAAAAATTTGAACTGTATTTGACAGTATGAATCTTCTGTGTCAATCCCTATCTCCATTCAAAATTGCTTATTGAAACTAATCTAACTTGTAATATACAGTAAATGTAGGTGAGGTGTATGTGGATTCTAGTACGCATTTAAATGTTGGTTCAGAGAGCACTTCTTGTATTTCCTACTCATATTCCTTAATATTGTTACAGCAGTTCTTTTTGTATCCTGTTATAGCAGTGAGAACTAGAGGCAATGAAAAATGGTGCAGAAATCAACCATACATTTAGCTTTATTGAAACAGAACAATTACCCCCTTTTTTGGTAATAAACATTTTTTACAGCAAATGTAAAATTGTAATGTTCATTTCTTTAACATTACAGGTTCTCTTGTTTCCCCTCCTTTGTAAGCAAAAATACCTCCCCCTTTTTAAATAATTCTTTTATTTCTACATGAAAACACAAAGCAAGAATTTGGACCACGTTGTTCTGGCACCGAAAGGTTAACAGGTTATGAAAATCACAGTACAGTTTTAAAACTTTTCAGTAAGTTAATGATATTTAAAACAATAGCCACTTTCTTAAAAGTAAAGATAGAAATCAGAGGTTTGTAAATAGGTCATGTTTACCTACAGAGCTATCAACTTGCAGCTACAATGAGAGCAGTAATAGAAAGTCGATGCTAAACTGAGCTATGCCAGGAAAGGCATTCTTTGTCATGTCAATAGTGCATTACAAGGTAATACAATAGGTAAATTACTGTTTGGCACTTGATGCTGCATGGAATTAATTAAAAAGAAGAAATAACTAGGCAAACATGAAAGTAAAGTGCACTGTCTTAGGACGAGAGTGGCCAGAGAGCAAAGAGGAGGAAAATCGTGTACTTTAATCAGAGCTGCCCCACTGTTGAGTGGATGCATCCTTTGGGAGATACAGAGAGAGAACAGCAAGAGGCTTGGAAGGAGAGCTAGGTGTCATCCTGTCTGCCTTGCCCTTCCATACCCATCTGCTGCCTTCAGCTGCAAGAGAATACACTGTCTCCCATTAGCAGTGCTAACGAGGAATCCAACTCCCCCATCTCGTCAAGCTTTTATGTACAGAACAGAGATTGAGAGAAGCAACTTTTCCAAACACCGGTTACCTTGTTCTTCTCCTCAGGCAGCAAAATCTCCTGGGCTAGCCCGGCAGTTGAGTAGGAAAGTGGATTGCATCCTTCCCACTTTTCGACAAGACAGCAAATATGTACTCTTTTACCTCTGGCCATCTTGCTTGGAACCATGATGAAACAAGCCATCCCATGGGTCGTTTCTGCATGTGGAAGCATTCAAATTAATCACAACCTACACGCGCTGGGCCTGAACAGCAACGGCTCTAGGAACGCAAGGATATTAAAATGCACACTCACAAGGATAGTAAAGTAGAAATCGTCCCCCACCCCGCTCCCAGGCCCTATCAGTAGAAATAATTTGCAATCCACAAAGGGACTTCTGGGGCAAGCCTTTAACTGCAGACATTGATGGAATGTAGCTTAGCAGGCTTGTTTCTTGTACAAAGGCAGCATTACCCTGAAAAAAGTTTGGTCCTCTTACAACTCATTGCAGTGCAGCCATTAACAGACAGTTCCATGGTAGAAGCTGTTACGAATTTCCTAAATACAGCTTAGAGAGAGAGAAAAAAACACTGACTTTTAAGGAAACTTCTCTTTCCCTTTTTCCTTTTCCTTTTTATGTTTTTGGCCCTGTTTAGATTTGTTTTGATCCTCACACAAGTCTGAAAGAACCATTCTGAGAGTACCTCAGGAAATCCTCAGTGTGTGACCTTGCCACGCTTTGTTTTGTGGAATGGTTACTGAAACATTTCTTTCCTTTCCTTTCCTACCCCCTCCCCACCCTCTTTAGTATCACAAGACAACAACCCCTCAGCTCCAATGACAGAGCAGACGTTTCACTCTTTTATTTACAAGCCAGTCACTTTGGTTAGAAGGTCCCAAGGCTAACAGCACATGGTTTATTTTTTGTGAATATCCTCGTGACGAATAATTTTGTATGTAATCCAGTAAAATATGTTGAAGATGAGAAAGGCAAGTGGGAACGCAGCTCGGGATATTGTATCGATCCTTTTGGCACGGTCAACAAACTTCTTTTTGATGGAATCTGAATCCTTCGGTGGGGGAGGTGGGGGAAGAGCAGGAGGCGGGGCTTTGATGGTGGCCCCATCTTTCACCTGTAGACAGTGACCCATCCCATAGCCGAAATTAAACCGACTATCCCGAGCAGGATCTTCCTCCTGGAGGATGAGAAACAGAAGTAAGAAAGAGTCTGTCATCTCCTTCAGCACTGGTGTCCCTTCCCGTTCTAGGAGTCTATGGCCTGTGTACATTTCTGCTAGGCAGCTGTCCCCCATAATTATTGAAAGCTGTTGCATGTACACATTGTGTCATAAGGCTGCTTTGCAAAGCACCATTGGTTGCTAATGCTCCAATAACATTTCTGGCAAAGGAGTACACAAGTTATCTTCAGGTTGCACTTTTTTCATACTGAGAGGTAGCGTGTTACAAGAGAATGAAGGATGGCCCTTGGCCCAAATCTCCCCGCAGCTAGGAGTGATTTTGCAGCAACCATTAACATTCAATTCAACCTTCCAGACAGAGATTTTATTAAAAATAAAATGGAGCAATTCCGGGAATGTCATCCCAGGCTCTTTGAGGAATGATGTACTAAACAAAGACGACAGCAGCTCCCACAAAAGAGTTGTAGGAATTACAACTGTGTAAAGCAGACAAATCTGTTTTGGCGATTCCAAGCCCAACCTCTGTGACATCCCCCTGGGGATACGATATTAAACCAGCTTAAATGTGTGCCATAGACATTATTTAATACTCTCAAAAACAATCCCTTTCATAAACACTCTTCAACTCCTAAAGACCTTGACCTGCTACTACAGTTCCGCCAAAGCTTTCGGCATTCTAGCATTTTAACAAGAATGTCGGGATAAGTGTTTCTCTTTCCAGAAAGTGAACTGTGTGGGTTATGAATAAATAAAAAGTACCCTGGTAAATCTGGAACAAATCATTTCATTTTAAACCTTTAATGCCACTTTTGTAAGAGCCCCGTAAAGCTATGTTCCCAGGATATGTTCGCTTTTACTAAGCACTGTATGCTGAAGGAATGCAAATCCAGGTCAGAAGGTTAATTAAAGAAGAACACATTCTCAGCATCCCTTGTTTTGTGTTTTGAATTTATTTGGAAGCTTTAAAATATGCTAATAGCTTATTATACGTGCTCATCTGCTTTGTCTAGCTCCTTTTCACATAGTCATCTGACATTTCCTGATAAATAACCATGACGATGGATGGTTCCAGAAGGATAGCTTCTCGCTTTACCAGTGCAACTATCTCTTCTTCTGGTCCTTGACAGTTTCTCTCTCTCTCTCTCCCCCACCCACCCCATGTTTGTTTTTTAAGCTGGAATAACCAGTGGGGAAACTCTAAACAAAACAACAAACTCATCTAGATTCCATATGAAATTCCATTAGGAAACAGATGGGTGACTGAACAAAATACTTTGTTGCTTGCTTGCCTTCTGTCAAATATAGTTTGGTCAGGAGATGGTACAACGCTCTACGTCGGTGGTCCCCAACCCCTGGTCCGCGGACCGGTGCCGGTCCGTGGACCGGTCGGCACCGGGCCGCCTGGGGAGGCCGGGGAGGCTCCTCCCCTTTTCCTCCGCCGCCCTCCTCCTCCTCCTCTTCTCTCCCGCGGGCGGCTGGTGGAGGAGGAAGGCTGGAGGAGCCGCCGCCGCCGCCTTTGCCTTTGCCTCCCTCCTCTGCCCGCCGGCGGCGGCGCATCCTCCTCCTCCTCCGCCCTCCTCCTCCTCGCCCTCCACCACCAGCAGCAGCAGCAGCAGCCACGGCAGCGGCGGCGCGTCCTCCTCCTCCTCCTCCTCTTCTCTCCCACGGGCAGCCAATGGGAGAAGAAGGCTGGAGGAGCACAGGAGGAGCCACCCGCCGCCCGAGGGACAGAGAGCGCGGTCATGCGGCTGCTGCCCCGGGCACCTCCGCCACCTTCGCCTTCGCCCCCGCCACCGCCGCTGCGCTCAAAGGGTAGGAAGAAGCGGCGGGGAACCCCGTTTGGCCCGCTTGCCCCTCCTCGCCTCCTCCCAGCCCCTCCCCCCTGCCCTGGGGGCCGGGCGCGTGGGGGCCGGCGGGGAGGAGGGGGCGCACGCGGGAGGCGCGAGGAACGGGGGAGGGACGAGGGAAGCCGGGCCGGAGCCCCCACTACACCCCGCTGGAGGAGAGGAGAGGAGAGGCCGGGGTGGGGGCCTGGGAGCCGGAACACCGCCGCCGCCGCCGCCGCTCCGCTGGGAGAGGGCGAAGGAAGGAAGGAGCGGCTGCTCCCGTCCCCCGCCCCCCCACACACAGAGAGAGAGAGAGGCCAGGCCCCCCGAGCCCCCCCAAATGGATTGTGCGTGCGCTGGCCGGCCGGCCGGCCAGCGCAAACACACACACACCCCACCGGCCTCCATCCCCTCCCCGCTCCCGCTCGCCCGCCCGAAAGCCTCAGCCGGAGGCAAGGCGGCTCTGGCCCGAGGGCGCCACCGGGATCACCGCTGGCACTGCCGACAGGAGGAGAAGGCGGGGGCCCGCCCGCCCAGGAGCCCCGGGCTCCCCCCACCCCGCCCGTGCGCGCGGGGGGAGCGGCACGCCCGACGCCCCCAGCCGGCGAATGCTGCCGCCGCCGCCGCCACCGCCACTCCCATGCCCCCCCGCAAGGCACACACACCAAGCCCCCCCGCACCCCTCCTCCCCCTCCTCCCTCCCCCTCCCCCTCATCAAACATTTACCGGGCCCTGGGGACAAAAAGGTTGGGGAGCACTGCTCTACGTTACCCCCTAGAATGGCAGTTCCCAGAGTTCCCTCTGCAAGAAAAATCTAAGAGAAGTTTATTGGCTGTTGTACCCATTTTGAAGAATGAACGATAGAACAGATAGAACGACAGGGCGTAATCTAATGGGCATTTGTCCTGCAGTTTGGTCTGAGCTGGGGATGGGTTGGGTCACTTCTTTTTCCAGTAGCCACACAATCTACATGTGAATCAGCCCATCCCTCACTGATGCATATTTGCATGTTTTTGGATCCCTGTCAGGGGCTGCAGATTTTTTGGGGTACAGGTAGGATTACTCCATTTTGACTCGGTCCCAGAATGCATAATTACTAGAACTGAACCAAAGTAGGTGTCTGTCTGTCACTTTGCTGAAGGCACTTAACAATCTTGAGAAATGAAAAGCTTCCTTTCTACTTACCTGTGGATGGGAAGGGAGATGAAGCTTTCTATTTCTTTATAATAGCTGCAGGTTGTTGTTGTTGTTTAAAAATGCCCTTTCAAGGCAAATTGCTGATGGACCGTGTCAATTAACAATAATGAAAAAGAAGCGGAAAGCTTCATCTCACTTCTCCTCTGCAGGTGAGTAGAAAGGAAACTTTTCATTTCTCAAGATTGCTAAATGGCTTTACTAAAGGGACAGCCAGTCAGCTGTTTAATAATCTTGAGAAAAGGGAAGATTTCTTTCCCTTTAAAGGGAAAGAAGGCAGGGCTTGAGCATTCAGACAAGGGTGATTTGGGGTATGGCATGGTTTATCCTTTCATGTTTATCCTTTCATGCAGCAATCTGCAAAGTTACACACAAGTGATGATTCAGCTGTTTTCTGCCATTAATGCTTGCAGGGACAATGGTGCCATTATAAAGATTACTAGACTATGCACGTTCCAAGACAAGGAAGTATGTAAGTCTGCTGGATGCTAAAATATCTTGAAAATATATGACCATTTTGGTGTATATATAAAACTGTATACTGCACGTTTATGCACCTTATACGCTTATGAACCTGGTAAATAGGTAGATGGCAGACATGCCTGTAATCAGTTCAAAAATGTGGAAATGACAAGGACCTTAAGGAAGGTTGAAAAAGAGGTGTTGGGAAATGTCAAGGGAAGGAGTAGTGTGTTAAATGTTTCTGCATTCAACCATCCAGGGCACCAAGCCCAGTTTTAATACTTCTGCAACAACTTTGCTCATGATTCCCAACACTCTGATGCACGTCCGCAGGACACCATTCATATCATAACATTTGGACTGCTTGTTTGTATAAGAACAACATTTCTCATAATTCCTAATGCTGTGGCTGCTACAGTCTTCTCCACCTTGATGTCCTCCATAGGTTTTAAAACTCCAACTCCTGCAGGATGATGGGAGTTGAATAACAGTACCAGGTAGAAGGAGGATGCTTTTGGAGAGCAGTTCTATGCCTTTGATATCTTTGATTCGCTGCTTGCTTTGCTAAGGAAACCAGCTTTATCCAGGATAAATCCAAAACCAAACTAAAAATCCAGAGAAAATAATCTGGATTGGATTGGTAGGAGACTGCACATCACACTTTTAGGATGATGTAAAGATGAAGAATGTTATTGATAATTTTTATGAAAACTCTATGACACACTGGTTGAAAAACGCTGCTCTAGGCAATAATGAGATCCCTCCACTACAACTCAAGGTCACAAGCTGCTGTTCAGACAAGTCAGGAAGACAGCTGCAGTGATGATATAGCAATATGACTTAAAATGTATGAGCCCCTTGCAACTAGGCCCAGTCCAGTAAAAGACCTCAAATCAAGGGGAAGCCCAGGATGCACCTCTATGACCCATTTATTCATTTATTTGCTTTATATACCACATAACCATCTGGCCAAAAGGCCACTTCTGGGCAGTTTATCAAGGTGCCCATCTGTTTCTGGGCTGAATTGAAGGTGCTGCTTCTAACCTATAAAGCCCCAACTCTCAAGGACCTTTATGAGCCGGATGGAGTGTTAAGATCACCAGGAGGGCTTTACTCTGAGTCACACCACTTTCATGGGTCCATTCGTTGGGTACGTTGGAGAGGGCCTTCTCTGTTGCTGCTCCCAGACTTTGGAACTCCCTTCCACAAGAGCCTAGTCAGGCCCCATCTTTGCAATCATTCTACAAGCAGGTAGATTAGGGTGTGTGAAAGTTTTCCAGATGGTAGGGATTCCATGCTAGGAATTAGAAGACATTGTGCAGCCCCCCTTTCTCTTTTTATATTCCCTAACAGGTTTTCTACAGCAAGAAAAAAGAAGGAAGAAGCAGTGGGGGTGGGGTGAGGACAAGGAATGATAATGTATAGAGAGATGCATTTTTGACATCTATTTGTCACTCAATAATTGTTGGACTAGTACTTGCTTAATAGCTATATTCCAAACTTTACTCCATTCAGCCATTTGAAAAGCATGCTTAACTTCCCAATTCCTCGCTATCCTTAATTAGTTCTTTTCATGTCCAAATCCACCGATCATTACCAAATATAAGCTATCCTAGAGCAACTCTCTATATTCAACTTCCATTGCACTTATTTCCCACCACGTAGGAAAATAAATATCTAATTCCTGACGTCCTTTCCAAAATATATTATAATACTCAGAATCTATTTGATTGGAGTTAAACACTAAACTAATTAATTTAGTCTTATAATTTAATATTATTTTATTGCATATATTATTCCACACCTCTATTTCTTTCTCACAACATGATGCTATTTTTTTTCTTTTTAGTGGGATTTGATTAATCTTTCCCTTTATTCATTACCATATTAAAATCCCCTGCCAGTATTAGTAACCCCTTCCACATTTCTTCTAATTCATTAAAAATCTTTTTTAAAAATAAATAAATAACTTGGTGATCATTTGGGGAATAAGCTCTGATCAAAGAATATTCTTCCTCTCTCTTTAATCCTTGTAACATTATATATTTACTTCTATCAACTTTCTTCAGTGTATTCAATTAAAATTCCCATTTTAGAGATAATAGTTGTAACCCTCCTTGACTTTGATTTCCCATAAGTCTTAAATAAGTATCTGAGCAAGTTGAGTTGAATTCATTTACACCTTTATTTGACGAGTTTCCTGTAAAAACACATCAGTTTTGTCTTTATTCATCATTGCCTCTATTCTTCTCTTTTTTATGACACTCCCCAGAATGTCACTCCCTAGAGCAGTGATGGTGAACCTTTTAGAGACCGACTGCCCAAACTGCTACTCAAAACCCATTATTTTTTTGCAAAGTGCCAATACAGCAATTTAACCTGAATTCAAGTGGCTGTGCAGGAGCGATGTGCAGTGCCCACAGAAAGGGCTCCAAGTGCCACCTTTGGCACCGGTGCCATAGGTTTGCCAACACTGTCCTATAGTGCCATATAATGGAAAACCGAAATAGCTTAAAGTTTTAACGACACTTGTCTAACACTGTATCTCCATTCTGGTCCCATATCATAATAACCCCCCAATATACCTATAGAAAAAAGTTCAAACACCCAAATATTATGTAATCTAACATAACTATATCCCACAAACCTCCAGCCTCACACATAAATATATCTTCCCTTTTATTTGCATGGGGTTCTGATACCACGGCCTCAGCTTGTCGCCAGGGGAACAAACAATGAATCCCCACAATTACTTCACCACAAACTGGATTGAAAAGAGCAATGAGCAGCTCATTCATTGCTGACCTGTTCTGATATAAAGATCAGGAGAATTAGCTTTCTAGCTTATTTCCCCGTAAGTCAACCCTAATGGCTGAAATAAGGGGCGGGTCCTTATTTATAGTCAGCACCACTTTTCCAACTAAATAAATTAAATCTTGGAAGTGTCTTAGAAGATGAGCTATCAAGTCTAGTGCTGATCCAACATTTGCAGCCTCCTACAGAATGCCACATAAAATGTGTGGCAAATGCTATATGGAAAGAACAGATTCGAAAGTGAATGTTGCAAAAGATCTAAAACCATGGAATAAATAAAGGGATTTTATTTGGCCACACAGGAGAAGGTGGAGATCGAAAGACAAACAACAGAGACAGGTAACACAGAGATGAATTATCTGTGTCTAGCAACCAAACAAAGCAAACAAAGAGAAGCCATCGGACAATTTTTCTGTATACAGTATATACATTCCCAGTCCACTAAACTACATATATTGCCAGTCCACTGCACTTGCCATCCTACATATATTGC
>JAHTLZ010003307.1:550504-569728 GCA_023846285.1 Phrynocephalus versicolor
CTGACACAGTGGTCAAAAAAGGGCATGGCCAAGGGGGCTCTTCAGAAAAAGCGATTTGAAAAATGAGCAGTGATTTTTAAGGCAATTTGTCTTTAAGAAAAAGGCATTTCAAATCTCAAGTGTGGTAGCGGTCTTAGAATCTGCCTAGAATGAGGTTGTCTCACACAATTTATCTTTGTTTCTTCATTGTCCCCCTGCTTCTCAATCTGCCACACAATGTTGCAAAAAATAGTTGTTGCTCCCATTTGGATTTTCTGCACACCACAAGTTTTCCTTCTGGACCTTGCATTCTAAAGAAAAAATATTAATTATGCACCTAGCCAGTTTTCAAAATGGTGCTAAGTAATTCATTAATTTATGTGTTGACATGACCTGCCTTCCTGTAAACAACCTAACCTGAATAATCAGTTTTGCCACTTACTGTGAAGTCACAAGGCAGCTGCTGCATAACCACGCTAGCAGTTTTCAAGGCTGCAGTGTCTAACTAATTTGTAAAAGCAGAACATAATGGAGAAAAGACATCTCTACCAAATGCTTTGAAAGGAGAAGCTCACTCCCAATCTAGCAATGAATAATAACATGGGGCTACAGTCTGTTTCACTTGAGCAGATATGTAGGTCCACTTTAACCTTGGTGAGAACAAAGCTCTATTTAATATGGCAATATTTCAGCTTTAGGGACAGATCTAGTTTATCAACCATTGTCAAGACTAATGCCAATAATTAATAAACAAGAATTTAATTTATGTTTCAATTACACTCTCCTTGACCTATAAAGTTTGCATTAGTATAATTAAAATCCGCTCATGCTATGTACTAAAGCTAGTTAATGGTGCAACTGGCTCCCTTCAACCAAATGCCGCTCAACTCACATGTCTGTCTTAAACAGACAACCATGTAGGTTTCTCCACATATGAGTTGTGCCATGGCTCTCTATCATAAGATAACAGTGTCATCTGGTAACTAGAGATGGACACAAAATGAAAAAATAAATGCTGTTTCATCGTTTCGTTAAGTAACAAAATGTTACAAAATGAAATGAAATGCAAACAAGAGTTTTGTCCCAGCCCGAACCACTGTTTTTTTGTTTGGAATCCAAACTGGGGAACCACCGCTGAATCTCACTTCAGGCAACAGGCACAGCCCAAGCTGTCAAAACTCAAAACCAGCTGGCTGGTGGTGGCAAACAGGGATTGTGGAGCACGCAGCAGGAAATTTAAAACTTTGCTCCGCTTTCCCTTGTTGCCACTGCCAGCCAGCTGGTTTAGTTTGGGCTGTGAGGCAACACAGCACAAGGCTGAGAGGGTGAGCACTGACATCAGCGCTTGCTCTCTCAGTGTCGGGGAAGCCTCAGCAGGAGGATCCCATAGCAGGGGTCTGAGAGGGCAAGCACTGATGTCAGCACTCGCCCTCTCAGACCCCTGCTGTGGGATCCCCATTGAGGCTTCCCAGACACAACAGGAGGCTGATAGTGATGGAGAGCAATGGTGGGCAGCTTTTGACGTCTGTACCTTACCAGCCCCCCTGTGTGGATTCCAGTAGGACCCTTGTATCTACTGATTCATTAACCACTAAATCAGTTATCCACAGTCGGCAGAGGAAAACATTAAATCAAGAATGCTCCAATCATCCGTATTTCTAGATACTGAAATAGTTTTTTTTTCTGGCTGATGGGAAATGAACAATATAAAATTTCCACGCCATGATTTGTTTCTTCTTTTTTGCCAGATACAAAATGGCAAGTCCATTTAAAAATGATGCCCTTTCATGATAGCAATGATCCACTGTCTCAGACATTGCCCTGCTTATCTAATGGTAGGGCATAGTAGATTGTGTGGGGGATGCACCTTACAGCTGTAGGCATTTCCTATCAGTTAATCATTGGGAAATTGTTTTTCCTACTTGTTTTGAGGAAGGGCACTGTCTATATAATTATCCCTACTACATGGCTATGGTGGAGAAAAGTATCCAGTCACCATCTGTCACTTTTGCCTCTGGCAGTCAATTAATTAATTAGTAGTAGTAGTAGTAGTAGTAGTAGTAGTAGTAGTAGTAGTAGTAGTAGTAGTGAAACAAAGCATGTTGTGTCTATTTGATAGGCTTCCTTTTGCAAAATGGAACCTGTACCCTACTGGGAATTCCTTGTGCTTCTAAGATCCTTTTGTCAGTACAACTCTCCTGTCACTCTACTATTCACAGGGAAGAGGTACTTTCCCTTCTATCTAGCATCTGATTATCTAATAAACTTCATGAATAACCTACTTCAGGGTAGGAACTGTCAGTCCTATTAGATGCTCCATATCTTTGCTAGAAAGAACGAGTCGTATAATGTCTACTATTAAAACCATGCAAGAAAGCACCTCTTAACATTTTGCCAGGATTATGTAGGCCAACTTTTTGTAAAGTTTACACCAGAGGCCATCACTGCAAGTATCTGCCATCCAAGATAAAAGAACTCGTTGCCTGGAAAAAGCAAAACAGAAACCCAAAATAGCACGATCAAACTGGCAAACCGAAGTGTCTATTGCTTTCTTTTTTTTAAAAAAGGCTAGACTTTGGCTCTGCAAAATCCTTGCATATCTCTACCCAAGCACAGACTGTGTTTTCAATGTGTAATTAGCTGTTCTTCTGGCAGCTGAAAATTACAGAGTAGAAAGAAGCAAAATGTGTTGCTAGGCAGGGAGGCAAAGCATTAAAAATGAATGAGTGACTCATTCTAATAAGCAAGCATGTTCTATAAAGAAAGCAGAATAAGAGTAGATCAGAAAACTGTTGAGAGCCAACCAAATGACTGTGAATATTCCGAGGGTTTCACACAGCTTGACAACAATTACAAGAATGAGCTACTTGTTGAGAATTCATTTTTACTGCAACTAAAACTTCACAAAGTTATATGATGATGGCAACAATGATAGATTCATTCTTTTTGTACAGTGCCTGGAGCTTTATGACTTATTTTCACCACTTGTTGAGAAAGACTTATTGCGTACTTCAAGTTTTCCCTATGGTGTAACTTCTTTGGAGACCTTGTGATTCATTTTGGGTAGGGGATGCTGCGGTAGATGGGAAGAGAGTGGGCTGTAGGATAGCAGCTTGTGGCATGCAAATTTTGTTATTTTTTTAAAGTAATGTGAAAGTGAAAAATTACTTCAAAAAACTAGAGCTCTCCAATTTATACGGTGAGACAGATTGTGAAAACCATCTGTAACTAAATACTTGTAAAAATTATTTTCCAAGGCCCTAATTTGTAAGGTAAGCAGGACCTTGGAACTGTACTACAATAAACTCCCCACCCTTTCATGGCTCATACACTGTGGTCCAGGTATATCATGGGGCTGCAATATATGAAAAAGCCTCCCTGGGATAAGCTGGAAAGGCCTGTTTCAGGCATCCCGTACTTACCCCAGACCTGGTGCTGTCCTGGCGAAAGCACTTTTGGGGCCTCCAATGGGCCCGGGAAGGCCGCTGGAGGCCCATTTGGGGCAGCACCAAGCCTGGGGTAAGTACAAGAGGCCCCAGATAGGCCCGCCAGTCCTGACACAACCTTGCATCCACATATCACGGATTTACAATTATCGCGGGTTGGACCAGGTCCCTAACCCCCGCAATAGGCGGGGGTGGGTGGGTTACTGTACAATCAATTTGTTTCTGAAAATAATTTTCCAAGCTCTCTACTTTCCAACTCTTTTAGAGGGAAATACTAGACAAATACAACTTTAACATATCTGATTGAAATTATATGGTGATTCTTAGTCATCCAGGAGGGGGTTATCTGGGAATTGAGTCATGGCAACTGGACTTGTTTTCTTGTGGGATTGAAAACGTTTTGCTACTCATCCAAGTAGCTTCTTCGGTCTCTGAATGATTCTCATTGAAAACAGTGGGACTTTTAGAACTAATTTTGATGCAAGATAGTTATCACCCTCCTTGCCCCTAATTTAGCAGGGCATCTTGAAGTAGGGAGTTACAGTGCTGAGAGTTTTTCATTCGAAGTATTGAGAGCTGTCATGTAATCTAAGAGATATGTGGAAGGTACAGAGCTTCTAAGATTGGTTCCTCATCTGAAGTTATTATGAATGTAAATTTCATTATCAGCGCCACTCTTATTTCTAGAGGGCTGGTTGCTTTTACGACTGCTACAGTGTGCAAAGTGTTTTACTATGTGTAAATTTGGCTAGTCTTAATATCTAATGAAATGAAGAGAAAGTGAACTGAGAAAATATGCAACAGAAAGCAGTTATATCAATGGTAGGCAATAATATCTAAAATTATATGGAAAAGGAAGCTAAATTTTCAATAACTACTGAAGACTAACCAGGAAAAAGAAAACAGGAAAAAGATTTCTCAAAAGCTGTTTTAGAAGGAAGGGATAATCAAATGAATGTTATTGGAAAGATACAATGCAGAGTATTTAATTGGATCACTAGAATCTTACAAAATTTGCAGGAAGTTGATATGAGCTTTGAGGTTCTTCAGAACTCTTTATCAGCAGGAGGGTACATAAGAGGTAGTGGGATAGATATAAAAGGTTAAAAAATTGGAGTTGTTTGTTTCTGTCTGTGGCTGCGAGAGATAGAATACAGATGCAGTTGAGAAAATGGGTGCTGGTGGAATTCCAGTTTATAGATTGCTAGTTACACTTCCAGTGGGCTTCAGTCGACTACTTTTAACTTTGTGTGCCACCTTATTTAATCTCCAGATCCACTCTTACAGCGTGAGCCTTCAAAAAGGCATCCAGCAATTGCACAAATTGCAGCCTGGGATCTCAGCATTGGTTGGGAGTGCAGGGAATCTATTTGCTATGCCTCCTAGGAACCTGTAAACGGATGCTTCAGCACCTCTGATCTTTGCTAAAAAAATAAATAAATAAAATCCTTTCTATTCATCCCAGTTCATTTCTCCTGGCCAAAAAAGGAGTGCAGCAGATCTTAATAGGATTCTTGTCCACAGCAACCTCTATTTAACAAGCTTCTCTCTACCACTTTCTCCTAGAAAATGCTCAAGATCCCCTTAAAAAGCAACCCCCTAGTACAGCTTCCCCTCAAGGCCCTTTCCCCCTTATTCCTAAGTTAATTGTTTGCAAATAGAAAGCTCCCAGCTGAGAAACTGCAACTGCAGAAATGAATTTAAAGGAGAGTGCCATTGTGCTTATGTGCTAAACTCAGTTGGCTGCAAGAAATAGCAACAAAAAGAAGCTAGCCTTCAGGACAGGGTGAAAAAAGCATAGGAAACCCATGATTTTGTCACTGTTTGTAAGTGTTTTAATTGAGAAAAGCCATATGATATGTGTACATGGGGGAGAAAAATACTGATACCATGAGGATTAAACCAGGGGAAACCAAATGATCCATTTGGATAAATTTCAAGTCAGCTTTCCCCATTTGGGAGTGATACAAAAATGGGCAAGACACCAAGTCAGATGCTTGAATTTTTTGTCTTTGCCATCCTCAAAATGTAGCACCAACCGTTATGAGGAAAATTTCTGAAGACCCTCAGTGTTTGTGCCTCTTTTGTAACATTTTAGTTGCCTTCGTGAAAGGTATTGCTCAGTATTTTGTTTTTGCTTATGGACCACTTGGCTTTGTTGGTTTCTAATTAGAAGGAAGAAAGATAATGGGATAAGATGGAGAAAGAAAGAAGGTACAATAATAATGAGATGGTTTCAGCAGGTGGTTAATATAAGTAACAGGAAAGTTATTTTTTCCTTCCCCCATTTTTTTTGCTGTCCAGGCTCACTTTTTAACGAATGGTATTTTCCCATTATTTTGTTCAAGATACTCTGAGGAATAAAAAGTTTGGTATCTTGTAGAGCTTTTCAATAAAACAAGAAAAACCAAGCCTACAGAAACTTAGGTTGCGAGTCCACCGCAAGAGAAATTTGCATTCACTCACCGTGAAGTTGCACCAGGGAATCTGAGTCTGTTCAATTTAAGTGGCCACACAGGGAGAAGGGAGAAAAGCCTTGTTTGCTGCTTGCTTGCAGTTTCATTTCTAGCCCTGCAGGTGTGTGTCACTACAAAGAAACTGCCTTAATAAGCTGTAACAAGGCTTTCCTCATTAATTTCCTCATCTTGCTATCTTTGTCTTCCCAATGGAGAGAATTTCTGTTCTCAACCTATACAAGGAGGAGGAGGAGGAGGAGGAGGCAAGAGGGCTACAGCAAGAGGCTTTGCCAAACAGTGGGTGTGCTGGTGCTGGTTTGTCTGCCAGTGCATGGTTTATAGTCCCTCATGAGGGGGAAGGTACTTTAGCAAAGCACTAGTTTATGTGTACCAATGTCTGCAGCAAATCCTCCCCTTTCTGCATCATATAAAGCTATCACACATCTAAGCCAATGGAGATGGATCCATTATTTTTTTTAAAAGTAGCAGCCCCAACAAAAGAAGTGAAAACTATGAAGCGGACAACTCCAAGCCAATTCTCACCTCTCTTTGCATTGTGATCAACAGGAAAAAAATGGAAATCAGCACATCTCAAACAAGAAGTATTTCCCAGATTTTTAAAATCATCATGATTGCCTTGTTACTTCAACCTTCCTCCCTTTCCTTTTTACTTGGGCCAAGATACTTCTCCCCATTCCCATGAGCAAAATGCAATAAAAATGACCTAAGTTGCAATGTCCTGCAATTTCATGATACCAAAAAATGGCTATCCTGCTTGCCTAATAGTAGGGCTTAGCAAGGGAATACAGAGAAATCAAAGTCTAGCAATGAGGTGGTGCATGATGGTGTGGTACATAAAAGGTGTGATACAACATTTATGTAATCAAGATTGCAATGGAAGTCAAAGAGGAGAATATTAAAGGTCGCTGATGTGGTAAGTATTGGAAAGAGTGAAAATATGTTTTCCCCCCCTTGGTGAACATTTCTAATTTAAAGCAAATGAAAGAAGATGAGTAAAACCCTCCATGTGCCAGCAGTCTGGGAAGGTGCTTTTCAAATGTATTGTTCTTGACCTTAAAAAGAAATGCATGCTTTGTTTTCTGGTTCTTTCCTGTTTTCAACATCTACTCTTTTTTCTATGCACAGAAAAGCAGGGGAGTATTTGCACCCAGCAGGTGGGCTCTTTTCATCATTTGGAAAATGGCAAAGTACAGTTGCAAAGGGGTCCCTGCTGTTTAGGAGCAAACTCTCCATCAAATCTGGTGGAACTGAAGTGCAGCCTCTTCCGTATTCTATGAGTTTCATTTGGGCTCTCGTTCAAGTTCTAAGTTTAAAAATAAGAGACCCTTCCAATGCTGTATAGCAGCCTAGTGCTGAGTAAGCAGTATAGATTTGATTCCAAAGGGATACATGAGATTGAACTGCAATTAAACCACAAAGCTTTGCATTTAGCATTTGTACAGGTGCCTTTCATAGATAGTCAAGCGCTCTGTCCTCATATTTATTTGCATAATGGTCTTGAAAAGACTTCATGTCTAAAACACTGCGGATGAGCAAATAACTATTTTTCAAAATATGTCTGGGTTTGGTCACACAAGGGAGAAATCTCTGGTTTTCTAGGACCATCAAGTGGCTTATTCTTAAAAGCCTGGGTTCTCAGTCTGATGGTAAACTTGTACACAGGGGTTTTCCCATCTGATCAAAGATCTCAGTTCATGGAAATGAGTGATATTGCATATGGAGAAGCAATACATGGACTGTAGGTTGCAAGTACCCTCAGGACAGTTGTCACCCTCTTCTAGAATATTCTTGCCCACGTTATACTACTTAGATTCTTCTGACACTAGATAAACCTGACCCCCCCCCGGGGTTCTCTTTTTATGCATTTATTCTGTTTCGGCAATGTGAAAGCACCTCTAACACTTAACGTAGTCCAGGGTCTCTGGATCTCCTAGCCAAGCTCTGATATTAGCTGGTCTGTGGCAGGGGTTGAAGCCAGGTCATGGGTTTTGCTGATCATTTGGGGAAACACATTACCTCCCTTTTCCTTCAAACTATAATTTGAGTCATATGTCTTCACAATGAACTCTTTTACTCATTTTTATAAAATATAAGAACAATGCACCCACATACATGGCTTCAACCACTCTGATGGCAGCATCACACTAGGTCTCTAAACTCCTGCTTCCCAAGAGAGGCTGTATGGTACAAGGCAGACACTCTGGCATCCTCTTGCACTGGACAGAGCTCAGGCATTACCACTTATTTTAGTGGCAATTGTGGCTACAGTAAATAAAGCAAGAATGTCCGAGTTCTGGTAGCAACTGTGGTGGTCAGGAGTGACGTAGCTCCTGATGGGACTCAATGGGATCACCTTCAACCTGGGAAATTGTCCAGATCTGTTGCAGAAATACTACTTAAATTACTTATCTGGATTGGTGCATAAAGAATTTCTGGGTTACACTGACAATGTTGTGGTTATGAGAATGAGACACAATGCTTGAGAACCTATTGTACAATTTTGCCTGTGGAAAGGAAGGTAATGACATCACAAGTAGAGATGGGCATGAAACGAACTTTTAGTTCATTTCGTTATTTGTTATTCATTTCATTACAAAACAAAATGAATAACATACGTAGGGGTAAATTTAAAACGAAACGGAACGAACGGAAAAATATTGGTTCAATTTGGTTTGTTTCATTAATGGGGGAGAGGAGATGTCTCCTACCTGGTGCTGGCCTGGAGGTCTGGTCTTCCTGGCTTCAGGGACGGTGACCAGGAAAAAAAAGGCGATGGCCGCGCTACAGCTGTAGCATGGCCATGTGGTCGGCAGTAAAAAAAAAATCACAATGAAAATAAAAATAAAATAAAATAATTTTTTTAAAAAAAGCAGTGCCGACCCAGCCCCAAGGGTGGCCGGGTTGGTGCCCTAAAATTGAATATATATATAAACGAGCACCAACTGGGCCCCAGGGGCCAGGTGATCGGCACTTAAAGAAAACAAACAAACAAACAAAAGCCCCATGCTACAGCTGTAGCACGGGGCCGAACCCAGAAGGAAAAGAAAAACAAAAACAAAAAATCAAATCAAATCAAAAGCAAAAACAATACAATAAAAGGAGCACCGACCTGGCCCCAGAGGTGGCCGGGTTGGTGCCCTAAAATAAATAAAAAGTTAAAAAAAAACCAGCACTGACCCAGCCCCAGGGGCCGCGTGGTCGGCACTTGCAAAAATAAAATAAAAAATAAAATAAAAATAGGAATGCTGACCTAGCCCCAGGGGTGGCCTGGTCGGCACCCTAAAATTGAAAAAACTATATTAAAAAGAAAACAGCCACATGGTCGATGCTTAAAGAAAAACAACAACAACAACAACAACAACAACAAAAGCTGGCCACCATACAGCTGTAGCACGTCCGGAACTCGGAAGTAAATAAAATAAAATAAAATAAAATGAAGAGCCGCCAACCCGGCCCCAGGGGTGGCCGGGTTGGTGCTCTAAAATACATTTAAAAATAAAATAAAATAAGAAGCATCCACCTGGCCCCAGGGGGCATGTGGTAGCACTTGAAAAAAAAAAAGGCGCTGGCCCCAAGCCAGCACGTCTCAGCTGAGAGGCGCTGGCCCCATGCCAGCTCCTCAAAAAGCCCCTGCCTCAGGGGCCAGGATCTGCCACCGCCACCGCTGAGGAGCCGCTGCTGCCACCGTCATGAAAAACCCAAACTCCAAACCAGTTTGGGTTCGTACAATTTTTTAAAAAAAAAAAATTGGAGGAACCCAAACTCGAACTGAACCAATGGTGGGCCCGAACCAGACGAATCCAAACCACGGGGTTCGTGCCCACCTCTAATCACAAGCCCTGGTGGTTTTCTGTGATTAAACATATCCTAATTTTTTCCTGTGGCTTTCCTGATTCCCATGGAATCTCCTTCATTGTGTGGAAGCAGCAGGGGCCATGGGATGGAAGGAGGAAGTCTTTAATTACTAAAATCTGCTATTGCCCCTAACATTATCTGGCAGCAGTGATTTTCTTCCTCCATCTGCCCGTTGTTTCCCACTAATTCCATGCAAAGATAGGGATTACACAGGAGTTGCAAAAGCCATGGGACATACAGAGAAAGTTTGAAGTTAACAAAAAATTCCCCACTCTTGCCGGCATAATTATGTCAACAAGAATTCAGCCAATATATTTACATCAGATTAACTTTGCTGTTCAGTCTGTCCTGGAGAAAGAACACAATTATCGGCCAAGCCACCTTTGATTTGTTCCATTAAGGAAAAATCGAAGAGGGCATCAAGAAGCCATTCAAATCGGGGCTCTCTTTTTTTATTTTTTCACAGTGAAACACATGGGCTTGAGCTTGTATTGTACATGCTAAAAATAGTCCAGACAAAAAGGGTTTTCCTTGAGCATTTCCATTATTTACATGATGCGGCACATTACATAAAACAGGCAGTGCACGTTTTTAGCACAAAGTGGTATTTGCAAAAAATCAAAGAGTATAAATAAAAACATTTTCACTGGGGACAGGATTGTGGAATGTTTTCAAAGCAAATCCAAGCTCAGGGAAATGAGTATTTTTTAACAGAAAACAATAACAATGAGTGTTATGCTTCAGTCAAAACTTTGTAATATATCTATTCCTTGACAGATGGCTCCAGCCTTTTGTTATCTTTTTCCATGCACAAGATGTGGTGACATTACAGGATGTTCTCAGACTGAATTTAAGAGGCTATGGAGAAAAGCAAAATAAATAAATAAATAAATAAATAAATAAATAAATAAATAAATAAATAAATAAATAAATAAAATTTAAAAAAATCTATAGTAATTAAACCATATATGGTCATTTTCAAGCCACAAACAAAGATGGAGCACCAGAAGAAGCCACCAGGTGGATAACAGAATTTGTGTTTTCGTGTCCATCTTAGCTTAACTTCAGCAACATCTACAGTAAGGTTCCAATGGATCATCTGGGGGATTTGTTCCACTCCAGACTGGATCCTTAACCCCTCATGGAGCTAGAGATGTTGGGAAGCTGCACAGCACACATTCTGTGTATACTGTAGTACCTTGTAAGACGAATGACCCATAAGGCGAAGAACATGTAAAACGAATGAAATTTCCGGAAACAGACATATCTTGTAAGACAATGTTAAATTTGTCTTACAAGGTACCACTGCAGATTGGGTGCTGCAGACCAAGCAGTGTGAAACACCTAATCCCCAGCATCAGGGAGGCTTTCTGAGGGAAGTGGCAGCAATGGCAGTGATGGGCAAGGATCACTGTGGCCCTGTTTCACCCACCCACTTGGTGGGCAAAGCAGGAACCCAGTGATCCTTGCCCAGCCCTGCTGCCACCGCTTCCCTCAGCTCACCTCCACTGCCGGGGCTCTTTGTGAGGGAATTGGCAATGGATCACCGGCACTGCCGCTTACCTCATAAACATCCCAGGCTGGATGAGGATCAATGGCTCCCTGCTTTGCCCACCAAATTGGTGGGCAAAGCAGGGACCCGATGATCCTCGCCCAGCCAGGACTGTTTGTGAGGGAAGCTTTTCCCCTGCCCCAACCCAGCAAAGAAGAGGAAAAGCTTTCCCCCTTTGCTGGGTTCACCTGTAGCGGAAGGCTGTTCCTGCACAGTTGACAGACAGCTTGAAGCTATCAAAATCAGCTGTCTGTCAGCTGCAGGGGGAACAACCTTTTACTGCCTGGTGATTAAGTGGATTTGGGACAGCCTTCCCATAGGAATGCATTGAAAACCTATTAATCTATTCCCTTTGGAACGGATAAATTAGTTTTCAATGCATTCCTATGGGGATGCATTTTGCAAGACAATTTTTGTAAGAGGAATCGTCCCATAGAAGAACGAATTAAATTCTTCTTACGAGGTACCACTGTAGTTTGACTATGGATAGGCCTTTCGCCCGTATAGGATATTTGGGGTCTAAAAACAGAAATCAATTACTCCTATCTTCCTAGGATGCTCTTGTGTTCTTACAGGGCATTCCAAACTGGATTGACTTAATCCTGTAGCAAAGAGTTTTGTGCGTCTCCTGCCACTAGAGTTTTGAAGAGGGATGCATGTGGCATCACCATTCTTTTATTCCGCAAAGAATTACTCATGCTTTCTAACTATGATCAGTGAATGCTGCTTAGCTAGAAGCAGAGCCTGGAGCAAGTGCCCGGCAACCTAGACAGGCTCATGCCTATTTTTCTTTTGCAGTGTTTACGGAGTTTATGCAGAGCCAACCAGGACTTAGCAGCTCTGCTTCAGCTATTGTTTTTAATCTTGTTTTTTATTGTATTATAGTGTATAGTATTTTTATAGTATTTTATATGTAATGTATTGCTTCTATTGTACTTTTTTGAATGTGTCATAAGCCGCCTTGGGTCCCTTTGGGGAGAAAGGCAGCATAAAAATAAAGTTATATATAAAGTTACATATATTGCTTAAAATGATAGAATTATCTCCTTAACTCCACTTATACCCAGAACTTGGAAATCTTTCTTTCTCTGTGTGTTTCTGTCTGTCTGTCTCTCCCCCTCTTGGAATATGATTCCAAGAATCCTGCAGCCAACATGGCTATGGACTGTGTTGCCAAAGGGATACATAGAGCTGCAATCCAGAAAAGTAACTTTTCAAAGCTACATCATTGGTTGTCTTCAAAGCCAAGCCGAGCTCATCAAATGTACAACAGATCCTTCTGCCATTTTCATAGCCGAAGGCAGGTAATGAAAACAGATGGCTTTATGGCAAGGGACCTTACTATAGTATGATAAATGCATTGCTGAATTTTAGTAATAGCCAAGAACAGGCCTCGGAATAAACTGGTTCTGTTTTTTGTCACCAGCAAGAAACCATACAAAATAGTTATCAGGGATGAGTGACCTGGACAGTCAGATCAGTTTTTATGTTTGAAAAGTTGGGTGCATGTGGCCGTACTGGAGAGTTCCAGGACGGCTGAGGCTGTGCATGCAACCCATCAGCTGTATGTTGCCCAGTTCTGTTTTAAACAAAACAGCAATAGTGGCTTTGACATATGGGAGGTATATCAAACAAAGAGACAGAGAAACTCCTGAGATGGGGGTGGGGTTGAATGACACCCAAATTGCTGAAGATCATCCACCCTTGGTTCAAAAGAAATATGATTGCAAGGGGGCATGATAAAGGAGGTTATATGAAATTTTGCATGGTGTAGAAAGAGGACAGGAGGAAACTTTTTTCACTTCTCTTGCAAAATACTAAAATTTGGGGCCATTTACGGGAAATTGATTGATCATACATAGAGGACAGGCAAAAGAAATAATTTCCTTAAAAGGTGCATCATTTATGGGATTGTTTACCTTCCAAAAATAACAGAAATACACTAGTCCATTTGTGAAAGAGGCATGGGCAGGGTCACGAAAATGGCAACAAGAAAGTGGTAGAAACACAAGCCTTCATCAGCAGAGACATATGCAGAGATATTCATGTGTATAGGACTGATAAGTGTTCAACAGGATGTGATGCCATGAATATTGGTCACTGCCAATTTATGGCATCATTTGCATACAACCTTCTCTCTCTCTCTCTCTCTCTCTCTCTCTCTCTCTCTCTCATTTTACCCTCAAACTTGGATTGCAGATCTGATTCCCTGGCCCGTATGCCGATGACTCTTTTATCCGCAAGCCATTTGCGCGCCGTACTGACTCGACGCTTTCATTGCCAACAGCCACAGTCTGTGCCTGTTCCCAGATTTGTCAGAAAGGAGAGCAGCGGCAAGAATGGTAATGGTGCAATGGATATATGGAACAAAAGAAAGGAAAAAACAAAAGAAAAGAATGGCATTGTTAGAGAAGAATATCAGGATGAACCGTGGAAAGCACTTCAGAAAGAAATCAATCAGAATTGACTGTGATAATCATACTCAGGCAAAGAATAACTGGAAGAATGTGGTTAGGGTGGTCCCTCCCTCCCTCTGTGTTTTGTGTGTGTGTGTGTGCCCGCGCACATGGCACATGCATGTGTAAATTGTTCCTTTCAGAGACAGACAGGTAGTAACTACCATTAGGAAAGCCAAGGCAAAAACAAGGCATGATGAGTAATGTTTTATTTGTGGAACTTCAACCAAGAAATGAGTTCCAGGTTTGCGAATCAACACACATCCCCCCTAAAAAAAAGCAAAAGCAAAAACACATCACTGTAGCTGTTGCCCCACAAACAATGGGTGACACATTGGCAGCAAAAGCAGACCTTACTGTCCATCACCACAAAACGGCAATAATGCCAACCCTAAAAAAATAAAATAAAATAAAATAAAAAGGAAATAAGGAAAAATTGTGATTAAAAGTTGTGTAAAGTAAATATGAAATGAATATAGTAGAACTGACTGTAATGACTGTCCTTAAAATTTCATTTATTGATTTGAAATATCTTTCGCCTCCTTGCCTTTCTCCTTTAAAGGACCCAAGGCAGCTTACATCATTAAAAAGACCATATAAAAGCCAACAACCATGAGTGTACAAATACTAACACTATCCAACTGTTTGTCTACAGAAAGGAATATTTGTTTTGCAATTGTAAAAAGCTTCTTGATTTTGCACGCATTCAAATGGGTAGTAAAGGAACTCTTGTTCTTAATGACCAATCCCTTCCCTTAACTCAAAATGTGAGGAAAGAAAGGCATGGTTACATCAGCATGTATGGTGAATGGAAGAATTAAGAAGTGTGCCACTATTTTGAAATACAAGGTTATACTGAAACTAGAACGTTCTACCTTGTTTTGCCTCCTCTGCCTTCTCCGGAGCCTCAGAAATTCCTTGTGTTGCCTGGACACAAAATTCACTGCTGCATATTCAAGCAAAGCAGCAAACACAAAAAGAAGACATACAGCCATCCAGATGTCGATAGCTTTTACGTAAGAGACCTGCAAGATAGAAGAAGGAAAAATCATGTCATTTCGTAGTGAGCTGTGACAGACCTGTGTGAGGGGAAGACAGGAGACATCTATAGCAATGTGGTGGTTATCAGGCACTCCACTTCCATCATATGAACTGGGGCTATGCAAAGGCCCTGTTAAGACTCTTATGTAGTCCATCAGCAGGACAGCTCCTAGATATATTCCCTCTGCCACTTTCTTCACATGGAGAGAGGCAAGTGTGAAGAAAGCACCTGATTTCTCCATATCAGCAAGAACTCTAACCTTGACTGAGGGTTAAAAGATCAGTAAAGATATCGGGAGGTCTGGGGACATAATTTTAGGTCCCTCTGCTTTCTCCTCACAGCACCTTGTGTCAGTACTTTCCCCCTCATCCTGTGAAAGAAAAAGTAATAATGCATGTAATACCTTTTAAAAACACACAAAAAACCCAGTCATATTTTACACGGGAATGTTAAAATTTGGGGGAATGGGACGGGACTGAAATCAGTCTGCACAATAACCAAGTACACTGTGGATATGTTATAAGTTATCTTCCTCCCACTGCCACTCTTGTTGTATCATCTGTTTGGAGATGATATTATTGAAGGTAGCTTTTTCAGAAAACTCATTCTACAGGTAGAAGACGTAATGGAAACAGTCTTGAAATTGTGAAGGAGACATCGTGGCATATGGAAAAGCTTCAGCCAGGTCCTATCAAGGTTTTCCAGTTTGTATAAATCAATTGTAGAAATAATTAAGTGAAACATGTGAGTGTATGCAAACATACTGTACACATTGTAGTTTTGGATGACCATTTTCTATTTTGTACAATGTTGCTGCTGCTGCTGCTGCTACTGATGATGATGATGATGATGATGATGATGATGATGATGATGATGATGATGATGATGATGATGATATAGTAGAACCCCATATCTGCAGATACCTGCATTTTGTTGCAGCTCTGCATGGGTGCCCCCTGTGGCCTTTGTCCTACTCCTTATATGTTGTATAAAGAGTTCCCTGGTATCCATGGTTTCAGGCATCCACAGTCAGCTGTGGAACCCCATCCCCTGTGGATTCAGGGATCCTATTGTATATACACATGTACATAACACATATAATAATTTAGAAGCCTGGCAGTGACGGGGCTGAGAATACAGTAGGTTTCTCTTTTTGGCATTGCTTGTAGTGGTCACCATTTTGCTCATGCTGCCATCATGAAAGGATGGTGCAGCCACCAATTTATTTTTATTTGAACATTTTCCATTATTAATTTGTTTGTATGTTTCCCATTAGTTTTATGGAGCTGACATTTGTAAGTCTCTGCAGGCAAAAAGGAGGCAGCAACACCACTGTTGATGTAGCCCCTTCCATTTGTGAGACCTGCCACCTATGTGAAGTCTGGAGAAACTGCTCCCTGGTCCATTTTATAAAAACTCTAGATACATAGAAGGCTGACACATCTAGAAGAGGAGGGCATTTCTGTCCCCTTCCCTGCTTGTAAGCAAACGAAATATTCCAAAGCACCTCCAGCTGTAAATACAAGATTTGCAGTGGCATCTCTAATACAGCTATATTTGGCATTATATGTGAGTCATAAATATATTTTATAATGCCTTCATAGCATTTACCAGGTTTTCTCCCCTTGCATCTGACATACCCATCCACTTTATTAGGAGTGGATGAAACACCTTCCTGTTGGAAGAGAAGCCAGAAACAGCAGCATTTTTGACAGAGTAAATCATCTCCTGGTGTAAGAAAAAAGATACTGGGGGCAAAATAATAAAGGAAATCTTGCTTTATCCTTGCTGCCACTTACAGTTTCGGTGCCTGTGCCAGCTGGATGATTTTAACTTGACTGCGAAATGGTGAAACCAATTTCTAACAATTGGCTGTGGAGACTGATATTCCTGTTCTGCAGTGGTTTATTGCCTTAAAGCTGTTTCAGATGAAGTTTTTATCTTGCTATTGCCCTGCTAGGTTCACCGAATCTTACAGGGGCTTTACAGAAAATCATCCTGTACTTGTAATCCTCCCTTGTTTTTCTGCCACCTTTCAGCATGGGTAAAATCAGTCATGAGAAAGGCCTCTTTCTGGAAGTGGCTTAAGGCTGCAATCCTGTACTCATTCATCTTTGTTTAAGGCTCAATGAACTCAGCAGAGCTTACTTCTCAACAGGCATACACAGCATTGATTGTCACAGGAAACAGGTGCTTCATATATCTAGTTGCTTGATAAGAAGCGCTGTTATTGTGTCATGTGCCATTAAGTCATATGAGTTTCCCATGGCTGAGTGAGAACTCGAACCCAGCTCTCCTGAGCCCTGGCCCATCACTCTGCTCACTATTCCACACTGGATACCTCGAGGGAGATCAACAGATAGGCAGCACGCAGCACTACTCAACCCAAACATAAGACTTTCAGAATGATGGGTCTGTGCAAGCATGTCATATTTGTTTTAACCAGCCTGGGAGTCTTTCAACCTTCAGTGCTGATGGGAACAGATTAACTGTGGATACCATGTGCCATTTGCAGATAATCTGTTCTAGAAAACAGACACTCACCCCTCACCATTGGCTTCCCAGAGCTGTACAAACATTGTTCACAAAAAGCAGAGCTGCCACATTACAGGTTTATGTGGAAAGAAAATAAAGCATTATTCCCTGTGCCACATAATAAATAAAACATGTTATCCTGGGCATAAAATCCTGCATCCATAGCAACCACAAGCAAAAACCTCCCACTGCTGTCAACATGATACATATTATGTATTTCATCTCTTAAACAAGACAATTCTCCTGTTGACCTTTAGCTTCCTAGGGAGCAAGAGGAGATCTCTATGCCAGTGTTTGTAGCTAACTCTCCCTTCTGCTCCACAATGCGCTAGAGACCAAAGTAGATAAGACATTAGTCTTGCAACACCAGTGAATGATTGCACAATGTTTCTAAAGACTAAATAACAGACACGATGGGCCCAATTCAGATTTTAGTAGACCACTAAACTGGTGCTTTGTGACGGTCTTTTCTAATCCCACTGAGCCATTGAATGACGGTGATTTCACTTAACCACAATATGAAGTCATCCAGCCTATCTATGGTCATGCTACTGGCCAGCAGGTCCCCCCCTCCATGGAAGATGTTGGAGTTAGAGATGGGCACGAATCAAAAAAATGGCATTTTGTTTATGGTTTGTCGTTTGTAGGGTCCGTTTCGGTTCGTTTCCTTTTTTGTGAATTTTTGCAAAAAAATCATTTTCATTTTCGTTCGTTTCGTTACCATTTCATTACCATTTATTTCAATTTTTGTGATTTTTTTAGGATTTTAAGCAATTCACTTATATTGCAGTAACAGAAACGAAATGCACGACACAATTTCCGGTGTTTCTGTTCGTTTCGTTTCATTTTAGAGACAAAATTCGTTTGTCGTTTTGTTACGTAACGAAACGAAAAAACGAAAACAAAAATGAAAAATTGTTCGTTTTGTGCTCATCTCTAGTTGGAGTTGTTGTCTTGCTCCCCTGTAGGCTCTGTAGAGGGCTTCTCCCAAAAACTCATGACATCCTGCTAGCAAGGTAAAATACCTGGGTATCACTGTATCTAACCGTTGTAACTCTCTACTTAAAGATAACTATGTTAATGTTATAAAAACAATCAAAGCTGACTTGGAAACCTGGTCAAGACTCTAGTTATCCTTAATGGGCAGAATTGCTGCAGTTAAAATGAATGTCCTACCTAAATTGCTTTTCTTATTTCAATCTTTACCTATACTATCTAATTTTAAGATTATTACAGATCTGGAGAAAAGCATACGTATATTTATATGGCAAAAGAAAAAAGCAAGGATTAGAAATGTCTATTTACAGGATAGAACCAAAACTGGTGGCTTTGCCTTGCCCAATCTCGTATTATACTATAAGGCCGCTGCCATGACTTGGATTAAAGACTGGATTCTGATGACAAATAAAAGAATATTACAGCTTGAGAGTTATGGCCTTGATAAGGGTTGGCACCATTATATGTGGTATAAGGGCAATATACCTACCCTCTTCAAAAAGCACTGGATAAGGAATGCCTTAGTTAAAATATGGTTATCGATTAAAAAACAATTCTATTTCAAAGCACCATTGTGGTTATCTCCGCTGGGAGCGGTCACTAGCTCCCATATAAGTGAAATTCCAAAAGTCTTAACCTATAGACACCTCCTGAACGCTGACCTCTCATTGAAACCACTAGGGAAATTAGTATCCGAAGGTCATAAGTTAGATTGGTGGAAATATCAACAAATATATTCACACTTCAAGGATCTTACCAAAGAGGGGGGATTCACGACTATTGATACCCCACTTGATAAAATACTATTCTCTGGCGACTCTAAACTTCTTAGTAAATTCTATAGTACTTTGTTAAATGAAAAAATGACTGATACACTGGTTAAAGA
>JAHTLZ010003307.1:576861-599202 GCA_023846285.1 Phrynocephalus versicolor
GAAAGAAAGAAAGAAAGAAAGAAAGAAAGAAAGAAAGAAAGAAAGAAAGAAAGAAAGAAAGAGGGAATGAAAGCATTCAGTACTTATAGGTGCTAAAGCACTACAAAGACTGATAGTCCCTTTATCTCCTGAATCCTCTCTTTATGGGAAGCATTAAAAAGATGCCACAAAAATGAGCCTTTCTTGCTCCTGCAATTTTTCTACTGCCTACTGCTATTTGGCTTTTTAAGTCTGGGCCTATAAAAATGGATATATAGGGACTTGTCCTTAAGCCAGCAATATTCAGTTCCCTTTTAGATTGTAAATGAAGTACATGCATGCTATTTTAGCGGTTACTTTACATCAGGCATGTGCAAACTTTGGCCCGCCAGATGTTTTGGACGACAGCTCCCACAGTCCTTTGTGATTGGCAATCTAAGCTTAGAATTCTGGGAGTTTTGGTCCAAAACATCAGGAGGGCCGAAGTTTGGACATGCTTGCTTTACATCCTTCTTTGTTCCACGACTAGTTTTGTACCATGACAGGGTTGGTCACGGTCACGTGGTTTTGTCCCTGTTTCAGCATTGCCATGGTCATGATAACTTGTCTCGTGACAAGTGTTACCTCACGGTCTTGTACCGTGATAAACACTGAATTTGTGTAGCTTCCTTTTTCCTTTTTGGGGAGGTATAATTTTTTTCCCGATATTTCGATTTACTGATATTCTGATTTTCATATGCCAATGCGGCAGCATTGATAATGTTTCCTTTCTTATACATTTGAGTTGCATGTTTTTTCCTTTAGGGAAATTAATGACATATGTCGCTTCACCCACTAACCACTAGATGGACACAAAAGCTGTGCTAACAATGCCCGCCAGGTTACAAGTACAGTTGTTACTTCATGTCCTCTTAACCAGGACAAGAAGCGGAAGAGTAGAGGGACAAGAGAAAACCCAACCCCAGTGCTAGGTACAGATGTATCTTGCTTAGCACCTGTTCCAGGAGCGTGGTCGAGACAAATTTCAGTTGTTGCGAGACGGACGTGAAGTAACTTTTTTTTTGTACTGCTCCTAAACGCAACAACTACAGAGATAAAACGGAGGTGAAATAACTGCCTTACCATGGTTGGCGTCTGTCCATTGCATGCTGTACAAGAAAACATGTTGCTTCACAGCCTTACTTGAAGCTTGGCTTTAAAAAATGATCACGCCAGGTTCCCAGTTCCTTTATATAACACAAAGACCAATAAAACAGGCTCCAAGATGGCCTTTTTCTTGCATTCCAGTGCTCACACAGAAAAGCCCGGCCCTCAATCTGAACATTGCAACAAGCATGAATTAAAGAGCATCTCCAACCTTTCTCAGCCACATCCTTGGCTCATGGAGGGGAAGATATGACAACGCTTTCTAAGCCTACCCCTGTGCCTCAGTGCTCTGTCAGGTTGCTAGTGAAGAGGCTTCCAGAGAAGAGTGATACTTTAATACACTTAGGTAAACTTAGCTACAGAAAATGAAATAAAAAGAAGAAACGTAGAAGAAAAAAGAAGATTTCCTGACTTCCAGAATGGCTTCTCAGACAGTGACACAAGTTTTTCACTTGGCCCTAAGCTTTGTCAAGTGGTTGGTACAGGGAATAACATTTCAGTAACCTAACCAAGAGGAGGAAGAAAAAGAAAACCATACTGAGATGCAGAAAGGCTATCTAAGAAACCATAAAAATCCTGCACTTGGCCATACACCCCTACATTATGGCTGTTGTAGTAGCTGCAAGAAAATATGGAGTGTACGGAGACCATATTGGAGCTCTCCTTGCCACCTTTGTGGTTGGAGTGTCCAAGGAAGCCGGGGAGGGGGGAGTGGCGGATCTCAGCTTTCATTCACCTTCTTTGTTGGCACCAAGCACCTCACTGTACCAAGAGAGATCTCCCCTATCCTCAATGAAAGTTGTTGACTATCTTTTTAACTCCACAAATTTTGGATGGAATACAAAAGATCCATTGGGTTTTTGCTCCATTCAAGGGTGAATAACTCTTTCAAGCTGCCCACAGCCCTGCTTTGGTTCATTTTGGCAGAATTGTCTGAAGACAGCATACACATCTAATACTCAGCAAAGGTCCTTAGACAAATGTGTTTGTCATATGGGGTAAGTATTACTTTGTTCATTGTATGCTTTAATAGACTGTGTACTTCAATAATTTTATCTATGGCCAAGGTTTGTAAGTCTTCAAAGCATTATTTAGGATTTCATTTACAACAAACCAGTGTGTGCACCAACTTGAAATCTGGGTTTTCTTTTGCTTCATAATGTTAAAAAAAAACTGTTGTGGAAGGGGGCTGTGGAGCTATATAGGAAGGCTGTACTGGAAGTTCTGGCATTTCATCAGAGGTGATATGGGATACAGTATCAGATATATTTTGCAGTACAAAGTGCCAGGAGGCTTGCATTAGTGCAATTGGCATTACTAATAATTTTGCACTTGCCTTTGACCTCACTTCACCTGCTGAAATTACACCGTTGCATTAAACCAAGAAAAGGGTAATCAGCTTATCAGGAAATAGGCACTATAACATGCAGTCAAGTTGCTGAATCCCCCATTTGCTTTAACCCAAGGTGGATAGCTGTGCAGATTGTCGCCATGGGAGTCTCAGAGCAGGGCATGATGTCATATGACAGGAACATTGTACTGTACCCCCATCCCTTCTTAATTTTTAAAAAAGTATTTATGTACATTTGCTGTCATTGGATCACCACATGCTTCCCTTTGCCCCTAGCCTGTCCATCTGTACATTAACATACAATAAATAAATAAATTTAGGATGAAAAGCAGCACCTCCTTTTCAGTCCCAGTAGAAATCCTCGTGGTGCAGTGGTTAAATGGCTGGACTGCAGGTAAAACTGTGCTCACGACCTGGGGTTCAATCCCAGGTAGCAGGGTCATGGCTGACTCAGCCTTCCATCCATCTGAGGTCGGCAAAATGAGTACCCAGCTTGCAGGGGCAGGGGACAATGTGTAGCCTGCATACTTAAATTGTAAACCACCCAGAGAGTGCTGTAAGCACTATGGGGAGATATATAAGCGAACACTTTGCTTTGCTTTGCTTTACACACACCTGAGACACATCAGACAACTGACAAATTATAAAAAATATAGACCACACTGTCCTCCCCAATCTCCAGGATCACCACCTCTTTAAGAGACCATGACCTGCCTCAGTCCCTGGAGGAGGCATCCTCCACAAGAAAACCACTAACTTCCATGGTTGTACATCTTTGGATGTGTGATTTTAATTACAGTTTAATGTTGGAAATTCACAAAGCACCATGTAATTCTCATTGGGGAGAAACTCTGGTATTCCAGAAACTCTGGTATTCCAGAAAGTTCTGTGAGAAGTGAAAATATATAATCATGCCTGCTAATAAGTTTATGGAAGCAATATATAATCAGTATCATGCATAAATGCAATCTTTAACTATGATTATTAAAGTAAACAGCAAAATAAAGTGTGTCTTACAGAGGAAGATAGTGTGGTTTTCCTGTTGATGTTCAGGCAGGAGATAAATGGAAACGTATGTGGTGAAGCAAGAAGCTGGGTGTGTGGAGAAAGTGAAAAGTGAACTGATAAAAAAGAGGAAGTGACTTGAGAATATGAATCTGTGTATGCGCAGGTGGATCCAGAGAGTGGTGGGTAGTCCTGAGGGTGGTCCTGAGGGTGTGATTGTTAGGAGAGTAACCTTGGAAGGGTCTGGAAGAGTCTGAAAATGTATAAAAACCCTTGGAAAGTGGTGTTCGGGGTCCCACTTCACTTTTAGAAGGGGCCCCCATTCGAATGGTTTTTGTATTTTTGCACTTTGCTTTTGCTCAATAAATCAGCGCTGAGAACTTCTCCTTTTGTCTTACTCTGTCTTATTTTTGAGAGACTGAATCACCAGACCACAGTTCCAAAGTATTTTCTTGTACAACAATGCTGCCCTCATTACCTCACTGTATTATGTAGTAGGGCAAACAAAGAACACTATACTGTTCCTATTTTTACACATGTTTCTTTATTTCAAGGGTGTTTAACTTTTCCAAAAATGTTTGGCAATTCTCTTTCATTCTTAAATTAAATGTTCAGTATTTCTATAAGAGGGGGATCCTCTAGGTAAAGTGTTTGGTTCAGGGTGCATCTTCTTTGCAGTTTTAGCCAACCCAGCCCTCTGAGATAAACACTTTGGACTTTGCAGGTCTTTAACTCTCTGGATTATTTTGGATTGTTCTAGTGAAAGATGAAACTCCCAGGTCAGAACACACTCCGCCAGCTACTAGAGAGACTGAAGATTAGATGATGGTTTGGTGCAGTTTGTTTACTACTGCAATGTGTCTTCAGCAGTTTGCCACCCCAAACCTTTCAGTGGGCACCCACTCGAAGACAGTGTCCCAGCTTCCCTGCCCTGACTCCAGGTGCAGCCTCTAAATGAGTGCCCACTATGAACATCTCTAGTGTTGTAAACAACTGGATAACTTCAGTGATTTATGTATCTTGCTCCAAAGACAGAGGCTGTAAGTTCAATTTGTCGACAGAGGCTAAATTCAATGTTTCATAGGGTTCCTTCCCGCTCTACATTTATAAGATGATGATGTTGATTAAAACTGGGGAGAGGGAATCTAGTTGCTGATGTGCATGGACTGCAAAAGGAAAATCCAGTGCTGCACAATGCATATAATTTGAACATCGAGTGTGAGAAGAATGAATCAGGTTAAATATGAAATCCCAAAACAAGAAATAGAGTGCTTCAATATTGCAGTACTATGTGGATTAACCAAAATAGATTGGGATATAGCATGTATTTCTGCGAGATACATGTGAAGCACATTGGAAATCAGAAGATACTTATGTTTGCTTTTACTGCAATTTCATACATTAATATATGGCTAGATATATCACATTCCTCATTCATGATTCTTAGATAATTCTGTTTCATATTAAAGTTGCCAAAGATGTCAACTTGTTTTAAAGATGTGTCCTGTTATGTGCCACCATCTTACTTTAGATTTATAAGAACTTTCTGAATTAATGACCTCCAACAGGTTGTAGGTCAGGGATGGCAAAGGTGGCACACAGAGAGCTTTCACCTGACAATGATTACCCGCCCCCACCCCTGCCTCTGCCACCCCCGCATCCCCGCCCCCACCAACCCTGCCAGCGCCATTCCCATTGCTGCCATTGCCCCTGCTGCCACTGATCCCGACCCTGCTTCTGCTGCCCCCACCTCCGCTGCCATCACTGCTGCCATCCCTGCCCCCCGCCACTGCTGATGACTGACCCCTGCCATCGCCCCCATCGCCCTTGCTGCCCTTGCTCCCACCCCTGCCACCCCGCTGCCACCAATCTCGATCCTCCCACTGCCACCGCCATCCCCATCTCCATCGCCCTTGCCACCCCTGCTGCTGCCACCCCTGACCCCACCTCCACCGCCATCACCATCGCCATCCCTGCCCCCCGCTGCTGATGACCCTGACCCCACTGCCCCCGTTGCCCTTGCTGCCCTCACCCCACCCCTGCCCCCCACTGCCACCGATCCTGACCCCCCCACCGGCACTCTGTGCCAAAAAGTTTTGCCATCCCTGTTGTAGGTCCTGCTTAGGTCTTACCAACTAAAGGCTGTGGCTTCCTTTATTTAGCCAATCCACCACATGTTAGGTCATCTTCTTGTATTATTGCCTTTTCCAATTATACTTATTTTTTAGAATATTTTATAAATCCAAAGTAAAATGCCCTCAGTATGCCCTCATTTTAGCTTCTAGTTTAGGCTGGATTTGATTTAAAGCCCATTTATTTGTTCTCCTGGTAGTACATGGTATGTGTAAAGGTCTCCTTCAACACCACATAATGAATGAGAATTTCCCCCCCTGTCAGTTTTGTCCATCTCATGACTACCCAAAGTAATTAGGGAAATAGAATATGGATAATCATGGTCTTCGGGGCTTAAACTAGGACTGTCCGTGTACTTAAGGTTCTTTTCTATTTCCCTCGTAGTTTCCCCTCCACATCTGTCTTTTCTGATTTCTTGGCCACGGTCTCCATTTGGGCCAGTGACTGAACAATGTTGATATCTTCAGTTTGAACATTTACAATGATTCTGTCTGTGGTCATGTTTTTCTCTTTTCAATGTTTAACTTTTGTTTTTTAGTAGCCATTGGTATTTTCTGCCAGTAATGCAGCATCTTTCTGAAGACCATTAAAAAGCTTCTGGTGGTGCCTTATTACATTCTGAAGATCATGCTCTGTTTTCTTGCTCATCTGCTACTGGTCAAAGAAGTGCTCAGAATATTTATTATTTCCTGTTGCTGTAGTCCTCCCAAACTGTTTATCTCTACTTTTTTTCTTCACGCTGTATCCAGCCTTCATTTTCTCAAATGTCTGTGTGCTTCAGCACATGTCTGAGAGCTTACTGTTCTTATGATCACAGACATCAAGAGATCAAATAGGGAATATATCGCAAAGCTGCATGTGTGTGTGTTATGTGATGTTAAGTCAGAACCAATGTACTGTATAGCATCCCCAACAGGGCTTTCAAAGTAAGTGAGATATTTAAGGAGTGGTTTTATCTGTTCCATTCTCCCAGTGAGTTTCCGTGGTGGAGCAGAGATTGAAAGCCTGTTCTCCAGAATCCTACTCTATCACTCTGTCCACAAAAGCTCTCAGGGAATTCAACAAAGCAACACAGTCAATCAGATTTGGCTACCTGATAATATACAGTACTGTATGGTAGGAAAGCCTTAAAATTACTAGGACCACCATACAAGGCTTCAGTAAGACAAAAACAGGCCACTAAAGCAAGACTAGCAGGGATTTGCCCCAGGACATCAAATTTAGAGGCTGCCAAAATCTAAACGGGAACCACGTGAGTGTTAAGAAAACAAGCACATATCCCAGGCTTATTTACTTTCATTTTTAATGCATCAACATTCTCTTTCTTTGGGGGGGGGCAACATAATTTTCATGGCTCAGTGGGAAGTGGATGAGGGAAGGCCCAGGGGCCAAAACAGCCAGTTACAGCTCTGAAAGAGTCACATGCCCCTGTTCTTCAGGGCACCATACCAACATTCTTGGTGTGCCAAAGCAGCTCCATCTCCACTCTGAAACTATCCATAGAATAACAATAAAGATTGGGTTTCTTAAAGTAATGAGGGATAATATACAGTCCAGTACAATTAAAACATTTTCAAGTTTTGAGAAGAGGGAATTGAGGGACATCTTACAGCAGTAATAGACAACATTACATTAAAGCTGCAAGAGAATGTGAGCAGTTAAAAGGAGAGTAAAGTTCCATGTAAAGTTATGAGCTTGAACATGGAACAACCTACAGAGCAACTCTATTGAGAAATGGAATCTAGGCAACAGAATGCATCTCTGGACCTAACTGGGATTACTTGTGGTCACAGTACTATCAATGTTGTGCAACTGTTCACAGTAGCTCGCAGAGTAGCTTACTCTGCCACTGTGGTGGTGGTGGTGGGAATACTCTTCTACCTGGACCAAAGGCTGTTAGTAGCACTGCTTGAGATGGGATGGCTGAGAATAGGAGGAGGAGGAAAGGGAAGGGAGAAAGAGCATATTTGTTTCCCCTCCACCTTCCAGAAATCTTTTATGCCATATAACAATATTGAAGGTTTCAGGTTTTGGGCTGGATAAGTGCTATGTGGTTAGGTCATGGCAGCGGGGTGGGGGGAGGTGTATATCTTCTAGCACAAGGACCTCTTCTGTAAACTATATTGCAAGCATTCCCAACCACCTAAAGAATGCCCAAAGCTACAGAGATGTATTATAGTGGGCCATTTTCTTTTTGAACATTTTCCCAGCAGCACCGGGTCCATTAGGAGAGAGGGCACAGCTCATCCCACAGTTCTTTAGAGAGCCTCCCTCTCCACAAATAAAAGCTCCCAGCACCTCTTGTTTCTTTCATTTTGTACCTTCAGCATTCCATGGGGAAACTTAAGAGCTCAAGGTCTTGGCTGGGCCAATTAAAAAAAATACAACATTCTATTTCATTCTAGTACAAACTAAGAGAGGTTTGTACATCTGGAGAGTGATATGACAATCTTTTCCCCAAGCTGTGTCATTTCATTTGTTTTGGCCTGCAACACCCATCATTCCCAACCAATATGACCTAAGGCCATGGAGGATGGGAGTTGTCAACCAAACATCTGAAGGGAACCATGTTGGAGAAAGATGTTTTAAAGTCTGGATTCTGTTGCTTGCTGGGCAGCCTGTTTGTTTGCCATAATTGTATATGTCTCTTCTGGGTTCTTTGTTTCTATTTACATTTTGTCTTTTCACAATTCTGTAATGTCTTTTACTGTCCAAATGGCTGTGTTGCTTGTTTATTTTATTGTTCATTTTTATGTAGTGTTGCTTTTATTATTATTCTAAGCTTCCTTGAATTGCATGAGCGAGGCAGGAAGGCCTTAAAACAGAATGCCAATACACTAAAGTAAAAGTAAAAAATTCCCCAGAAGGAGGAAGCAGATGCCAGAAACATTATAGATAAAGATGGAGACGAACGGCCATTTTGGTTCATCATGACTGAAGAACCACAAACCACGAATCCTCCACCCCTGAACCCATAAACTGATGAATTAGTTTGTCAGTTGGTGGGATTTTTTCAAGACAGCCCCTGGCAGTCTCAAAAAAAAAAAAAAAAAAAGAAAAAGAAAAAAAAGAAAAGAAAAGAAAAGAAAAAAAGAAAAGAAAAGAAAAGAAGAAAAAAAGAGAGCGATCCTCCCACCAAAACTTCCCATCCTCTCCTTACCTTTACTGAAATGCTACCTGGCACAGCTTCCTCTATGCAAACCACTCCCTCCCAGCTATGAGGCAGTATAAAGTAAGAAAACAAAAACACACAGTCACACACAGAAAAAACCCAGATTTTTTTTTCTTTCTTTCAAGGAGCAGGTTCCTGGTCAGCTCACCCTGCAAAAACACCAGCCTCACAACCTGGTGCAGGGTAAGCGGGATGAGAATCCACTACTGCCTATTTTTGGGGGAGGGGAGGCCGCTGGGCTTTGGAAGGAGAGGGTGCTTTTGTCTGTTAGGTTTTTTTTTTAAGACAGTCACAAACTGTGTAAAAACAAACAAACCTAGGCAATGGGAATCTCTCCACAGAACCCAGCCTAGGCACTATCTATCACAGCCTTGTGTCCTCAGTTAATGACACCCACACGATTCCATTTGAGCACACACTAGTTATCTGAATGGTCTTCATAATAGGATAAATAGGATTTTGTTAGATGATGACCTGTACAAAAAAGAATACATTCCCTAATACTGTGTCAGAAAGATATATGGCAATTCTTAAATGGGCAGGAGAGATGGATCTAAGTGGAAATCTGTGGATATCACCATTTTGTTCAAACCAAATCATACCAACAGTGATCCTTATATTGATTAACAAACCAGTGTGGGCAGTCTCTGTGTCTATGAAGAGGCAGGCTACAAAGCACACATTCATTTCTAAGGTACCATAAATAGAAACAAACAGGTCAAACATAGCAAGGGGTGTGCAGAGTAGTGCAGCAGAATACAAATACAATTTTATCATGGGGGGCCGCATGACACGTGGGCACATGTCCCACCTGCCCCCCCTCCCCAGTTGCAGCCCTGGCCTTTTCAAGTTTTTCCCCAGTTGTGAAAGAATTCTCAAACCTGCCCGTGTCTTTTCAGATTATTTCAAACCATGTTCTGCTGCGTTGTCTAAGGTCACCTAGTATTTTAATTTTATATATTAAGATAATCGTTTTATAGGATGAGGTAAAGATTCTAATCAGTATTTGGCTTATTAATGAAGCAAAAACCAGTGTGCAATTGTTCTGCACTACTTAACGAGAAACTTGTTTCTTAATGCTTAGCCTATGGTAATTATTCATGATTACTTACGAGCAGATTAAACTGTAAAACAACTAATTCATCCATAGCTCTTTTTTTCTCCAGCTGTTCCTCACCCTTTCAATTTTTTAAAAAATGGAAACAACTTTTGTCCCTTTTCACAGTATCATCCATCTTCATGCGTTTTTCTCCCAGGAAGTGACATGTTATCCTTTTTCACTCTTTTAATGATTAAATGGAGTAATAACAATATGGCAATTCATTATGAGTTTATAAAATGCAAATTACAGTCTGGCTAAACTTCAGGGAAGAAGGGGAAACTGAGCTGAGTCCATCAGTGTGACTAGAATACTACCACTCTTTGGCTTTTCCTATAATTGAACAATTTTCATGTTAATAACTTGAATAATGATGCAATTTTAAAGAACTGGAATCGAAAGATCAAACTAAATGGCATTGTTAGGATGCATTTTTTCCTTCTTATCTTGCATTTAGGGCCTGAGCACCCCTGCCAAAATAATCCAAGTTGTACTGATTTGGCCATTTTAAAATTATTGTTTCATAAATTTCCAAGAACACGACACACAACCAAAATCAACACATTTTCCCAGCCAGCCAATGTATTACCTTTCTCTGTGCTGGCATGGACCGGAGCTCCCACAAGGAAGCAGGCTGTGACATCATCTTTGCTTGCTCCATGGTGCTGGGCAATCAGACAGGGAGGCCTGTCCCTGCACAGCTCCTGAATGGCCAGTACCACGAGCAAGCAAAGATGACATCACAGTCTGCTTTCTGGTTGGAGTTTAACCCCATGTGAGCCCAGAGAATGGTAAGACATTGGCTGTGTCTGTGTCAGAGGGTTCTAAGTACCACCTGGGCTCGCATGGGTCATTTTGGAACCTACTGGTTCCGAAACAAATATGAAAACAAATATGAACATTTTCACCAAGCAAGTTTCTACTATTGAATACAATACAAAATAAGTTCTACTTATCCTTCAGAGAGATTTACTTTTCTCTTACAGAAGTTCTTTTCCTTTCTTTAAAAAAGGAGACAGGGCAACATTGTATGAATTCTCCATATGCTGCTTCCTCTGCCTGTTCTGTATTTCACTCAGCGCGTGAAATGCTGCCTTTACAGCGGTTTAGAAGATTACATTTTCTTTATCTGACCTCAAATTTCCTGGTGATCGGCTCCCTGCCGCTCACTTTTCATCATCATCACTGTCATTAACATGCTCGTCTTTATTCATGTGTAACAGGAACATCTCCCATCTCTATTTCTCCCCTTAGGTAAATGTCACCATCCCGGTGATTTGCGGTTAATGATTGCTACCTACAATATTCTATTTGTCTTAACGTAGGAGTGCAAAGCAATGAGAATGTGTTGAGTGTGGTTAGGACAAGGGAAATAGCATTGTGCTCCCTGGGCATCTGACATCAAGTTAGCTCAGTGGCAATGTGTCTTATTTCATGGATCTAATAAGAGGCTGTTTCTCTACTAGACCATTCATTAAGCCTTCTCTTTCAAAAGGAAAAGCAGAGTCCTGTGATGCCTTTAAAGATTAACAAAGATTTTGGCCGTGGTCACACTTGGGTTTTGATCCTGATCTTCTGAAGGTCCGGCTTTTCCTTTTTGTCCCATCACGTGATTTAATATGTGGGACAGGAGTTCCCACGTCCAAAGCTGGTTTTTTTATTTTAAAGTGCAGTTCAGCCCCCTTGGCCAGCAGGCATTTAAAAAAAATGGACCACTTGGCTGGGAGAAATTAATGCTTAGAGGACCCAATTGAACTTCCTGTTGATCCGATGTGCAGGGAAACATAGCCGATCGGCCCCAGGAACAGCCGGTTGGTGCTATGAAAAAAGAAAGAAAAAGAAACCCAGATCATCTGCGTGGTCCCACGGTGTCTGCCTCCTTAAAAGCTGGATTTTCAAAGTGAGGCAAAAAAATCCCTACCTCTTGGATACCCAAGGTCTTAGAAACCTCACTTAAAGGAGCATTACTGGGTTTTCTTTTCTTTTTTCTTTTTTCAGAAAGCCTGGTGGCCGTGGGGACAGCATTTTTAGACACAGTTTATCTAGTAATTTAAACTGCTTTTAAAGGGACATGGGACTGGGGCCAAAGTTTTCTTATGCAGCCAAATACTCCCTCGACTCCATCAGATTCACCAATGCCCTGTCTTTGAGAAAGGCTGGGTCACTAACATTCTATCTAGGGTCCTAACCCTCACAGGGCTAGTCCTTGCTGAATAAGCACCACTGTTTGACAAAAGCCTAAGCTTAGGGAGGCAAATCCTAGCTTGCCTAGCTTGCCTTCTGAGGAACCGCAAAGCCCTCTTCTCATTCTGTGAGACAACAAGGTGTTTTGTGGCATATATGGGAAGAAAACATGGACTACTTATCAGGGTGTGCTTTCAACAATACCTAGACAAACCAAAAAGCCTTCACCACCAAGGACATAGCTAATGACCCATACTTTATAGGTTTCAGCACCTTAGGCCATTGTTTACCTTAAGGCTATGGATACTAGTGTCTACCTGTCAAGCCCCGCACACAGAGCACACACACAAACAGGGTTCAGTTCTTTGCCAAGATCTTTAGTGGAAAGACAGGCAAGTTCAAGTCCTTTGCTAACAATCAAGTGCCAGATAAATAACAGAATCCAACTCCCAGCAATTACCAGTCAAAGTCAAAACCAGAATATCTCACGGAAACCAGATGCCAAACTCAAGGGAACAGATCAAGCCGTTGTCCAGGAAGCCAGTCCGAAGTCAGGAAACAGAGCCAAGGTCACAGACAGGAACGTGGTTGCAAGTTCAAATGACGCGTTGCTCCCACAGAGAGCTCAGGGTAAGCTTGCCAGCTTTATCCCACAACAGGGAACACACCCTTACTTCTGGAAAGGCTTCTGCTAGTACTCAGGGTTTCCCGACCTGATTCCCCGTCTAGCAACAAAGACCCTTTCCCTAGCTCTCCTGGTAGCACGTCTTTGCAGAATCCTGCTCATGGCCCTTCTAGGAGGAGGAGATATGTTTTCAGCTGAGTCATCAGACCCAGCTGCCTGCTGAGTTGAGCTGCAAGGCTCCTCCAGCAGCTCTTCACCATTTAACCCCTCAGAGTCAGGTTCTGTGACAGGCAGGGTCCTGGCACTACTTAGCAAGCCTATTCAGGCCATTGTTCATCTTAAGAGCCTATCTCAGACCAGGGTGACAAGAGGTCAAAGCTGACTATAAGATGGAGGACTTGCACTAGCTGTATTCAGACTGATGAAGCTGTTTGGATGAGCAGCAAAATGCTTTCTGTCTCTTAAGAAAAAGAAGCCCAGTAGCCATGACTCAGCTTCCAGACACCAATAACAACAAATCCAAAATTCCCTGAGCAAAAATGTTTGGAAGTGACCATGCTTTCGACACTTCCCACCCCATTTCCCAACATCCAGATGTCAGGAGCTGAAGCTGCAACAAATTCTGTTGCTGAATGCATCCAGAGAGTGAGAAGGAGAAGGGGGGGAGAGGGGAGGGGAGGGGAAAGAGAGTGAAAGCCGTATGATATGCCATCAGTACTCTCTAAGGGGAACCTTACTTGAGTGCTTGAGTGCTGGCCTTCCCTTGTAAAGCATGCACAATGAGCAAGCCTCAAAAAGAGACATCATAGCTTTGCCTCAGATGGCTACTGGCGTGCCTGAACGATGGACAGGGGCCATGTAATTCTATCACTGCTTTTCTTGCTCCTCTCAGTGGCCACCTTCTTCCTGCTTAGGGCCAAGAGCTCCATGCTGCAAGAACAGGTGGTGGCCCTTAAGGAGGAGTTGGCCAACTGTGCTTGAAGTCCCAGATATCGGCTCAATGCCAAGCCTTTACTCACTGTGTTCCAGCTTCTGTTCCCTGATTTTTTGTGGTAGGTGAATGAGGACAGGGGAAAAGGTAGGTAGACTGCTGTATGAGGGGCACCCAGAGACCTTTGGGTAGTGGGCGGCATACAAGCTAAATAAATAAATAAATAAATAAATAATCCAATCCAAATCCCTTTGCCCCTTGAAAATCCTGGATGTTCTGATTGGTTCCTGACCCTCACAATATTATTGGCTGAAAAATTTCCTGGCTGAGCTGACAGACAAGCAATGAAATAAAAAATATATATGAAAGACACACACACACACACACAGAGAGAGAGAGAGAAAGAGAGGCAGACAGACAGACAGACAGACAGACAGAGACAGAGACAGAGACAGAGACAGAGACAGAAACTCACACATTTTCTTGTATCCCTCTTTCACCTGAACTAACCCTTTGTGTTTAAGAGGCTCTCTCTCAAGAAACCAAAACCAAAAAATTAAGACTTCTAAGTTTTTTAAAACTTTGATTTTAAATGGAAGTTCCATCCCTATTTCAAAGTCAGAAAACGCTGTAGCTGGCCTTTAGAGCTTAACTGGTTATTCATACTGCCTGGGACCTCTTGAAACAGACAGGGGCCACACAGGGAAGTTCTAGTTCATGTTCTGCAGCCCAACAAAGACTCTTGGGGGTTGAGGTGCAATCCCACCCCATCCGGTTTATGAAGGCAGTCTTTCATTTTGTCTTGTTTCAGTTCTGTTATAATCAATAGACGTGTACAATCTGTTGCTTTCCCTTTCTCTCATACTGATTATTTAAAACAAAACAAAAAGAAATCTGTCACTTTCAGGAGGCAATGTGAAAATGATAGTAGGTTCTGATCAAAAAATGAAAATAATTACATTTTGAAACTTTGGTGTCAGCAAAATAGGTACAGTGGTCCTCACCTCAGCATGAAGATGCCTCCATGCACCTGTTAAAATAGGACCCTATTGAGCTGAAAGAAATGCCAACCCTAATTCAACATCTAAACATAGTTTTGAAGATACAGATATTTACTTAGTGCTGAAAATCTGAATAGACACACCTCAAGTCATTTTAAAAAAACACCTCTCCTATTTAAAAAATGTGAATTTTAATAGTAAAGACTTTAAAAACTCAACGGATTGAAGTTCCCACCCTGCTGAACAGTTCCTTGGTTAACTGACAAGGGAATACACTGGTATCCTTCTGTTTTTCTGTTTTGTTTTGTTTTGTTTTGGATACAGACAATATGAGGAAAGCACCCTCTGCTTGCTAGAAGTGGCTTACTACAGCCATGGTACAATGTGATGTATTTTCATGCATGGAAGTGCTTTGAAAGGCAATTCTAGCAAGAGTCATTCAGTATTATTCTGATGGATCAGTTCCTCCCATTGGGACAGTCCAATTTTCAAACTTATTGAAACTGTTTACATCTCTTAGAACTCCAAAGGCTGTCTGGACTCTGGAGCATCTCTGCAGAACACAAACTAACATAAGACACTCCAGGCACATTCTCTCTCCCCAGCCCTTTGGTTACAGCTGGAAAGAAATAAGTATCTTGGAAAAAATGTGGAAAGGAGGAGAGAGAAACGCAAAGAGAGGGAGATGGAATAAACATAAACCTTGTACAGTGGACCCTTGTATAACAAACAGCTTGTATATCATAGAATTTGTACAACATAAAATATTCTGGAAATAGGGGAAATTTGCTTAACAGAATCGACTATGGGCCAAATCCGTACAACATAAAAATGCAATTGCATTCCTATGGGAAATTTGTATAAAGGAAAATCTGCTTAATTTGTTCTTTTGGAACAAATTAATTCCTTTGTACAAGGTACCACTGTATATGGAAAGGGACAACCCCAGTGTCTTCCATAACTGATTTAAGTGCCCTTTGACATCCTCTTGCCCATGGAAGGCTTGGGGACCCACACTATGGAGACCTATATTAGGTATATTATTTTTAGTCCCAAGACTTACACATCTCAGTTTTGCAGATAAAAGCAGGTGGAGTGACTTTTTATATGGCTGATCATCTGTTTTCTGTCAGCTTTGTTATAATTCAACTGCTAATTCAATAATTTTAGTCAGCTGCCGTTGTTTATTGTTTACCCCGTAGATGCTGTTTATTTATTCACTCTGACCATATTGCTTCTTAGCACAAAATTGTAATTTATCTGGTCATTTAAACAGATATAATGATTAGGATTAGGATAACTTTAAAATATTAGAATTTAGCTAGCTTTATCGTGTGTTTTAAATTTGTTTTAATTGGTTTTCAACGAGTTATGTTTTCAACATTGGTTTGGTTTAATAGTGTTTAAACCTGTGACATTAGGATTGCTTTTGGCTGCTGCATATCACCCTGAGTTCCTTCACTTGGAGAATGCAAGCAAGTAAATAATATTAGCACGAGGAAAAAAAGACAGGAGGTAGCTGTACTGGTGGAACCACTAGCTCAAAACGCACAGGCAGTACTCTGCCTAATGAATGGTGCAATGGCTTGAATAATTAAATGCACATTTGGAAACAAAGGACTGGATTTAACATTTGCCCACAGACGATGGTGTGGCTTCTGCAAAGAGTAGACAGGTGGTAACAGCAAATAAAACTGAATAGTTGGGGTTTCTTTAACCACATTTCACTCTGGCTGCAATATCCTTACCTTGAAAAGAAGTCCTGCTGGGACTTCTGAGTAGACAGGCAGAAGATAACTCTGGGAACAGATATTTCTATACTCAAATCCCAGCTTTCCTTAGCAGGCTTCCCAGAATGGGAGACTATTGTTTGAAACAGCTTACTACATCTCTATATATGTCAAATAAAAAGTTTAATATCTACTTCTGTTTTATTCCCGTCAGTGAGTTCTTTGCCTTTTGCCGATCAGTGCTATACAAAGCAAGCATGGTGATTTTACCTATGCTTTTCTAAATTGTGTGTCAGGTCCAAGAAAAATAAACCAGCTCTAGTTCCTGATGATTTATGGTTTTAGAAATGAAGATAGGAGAATAATATTGACTGGGGGGGGATCAGACCAAAGAAAAATTAGTATCTAGGATACAGTATACTTAACAGGATATAGTTATTCAGAAGCTAGATGTGTCACAGTATCTTACACAGATCTTACACTGTATAGAACAGTGGAATTTTTGCCTTTACTTTCATTGGAGGTTCTTAAGGAGTATATAAGCTCATTTGTTGGCCTACTTGGAGCTATTCATCATTATATTGTGGTATTTCACATGTGCCCTATAAGGTTGAAATTAGAATTCCAAACTAAAAGTGTATATATGGAAATGCAGTCAATATTTATTTATTTATTTATTTTCTAGCCTGTCCATCTGGCCATAAAGCCACTCTGGGTGGCTAAGATCACTAAAAATACACAACACAGAAGTACATAACATCAACATCAGACTCAAATGTCAAAATCTAAATCTAAACATAACACCAAAAGAATTTTGCAAATATTACAATCAGATAACCAAAAAGTCACAACATTTAGACAATTTAAATATTACAGTAAAAGTAAGATTGTGAGTGAGGTAATTAAATGCCTGCCTATATAGCCAGGGTTTTGGTGACCCTTTAAAGGAATCTAGAGAGAGGTCTCAGACAGGAGATTGTTAAAAAAAATGGTGCTACTGCTGAGAAGGCATGATTTTCAGTTTTTTCCCCTTTGTACCTCTCTTGGGATTAGCAATCTTAATTGCCTTTTCTGAGAGGAACAGGTATTATGGGTTGATCTTGGCAGAAGAAGGTGTTTAGCTAGTTAATGAATTTCAAAACTCTTTAGGGCTTTATATGTTACAGTCATTACCCTGAAGCTAGTGTGGAAGCAAATTGGTAGCAAACTGTTTTTTTTTTAATTCATCCAGAGGTCATTTTGAATCCATAGTTGAATCCATGTATATGTGCATTTTGAATCCATAGTTGAATCCATGTATATGTGCATGTGAAAGAGGCTAGTCTGGTAAATATTTTGTTATTCCTTTTTAGAACTTCCATTAGAGTCAATTACTCTAAATGAGTAAAGAAAAAACTACTGCTACAAGAAGTTTTAGGGATGAGACTTCCAGATTTGTTCTGAAACGCCAGCTCCCAGAATTCACCATGAATTCCCCCATGCAGGAGTCCTGAAAAGCAGCCCCAAACCTAAAGGTCACAGAGCAGCTTTACACAACCAAAATCTGTGCCTCTATTGACATTATCCAGATCTCACGCTCCTCTCTCAGGAGGAAAGAAACACTTTGGTGCACAATGTGAGTTGCAAGGCTTCATGGGAGTTGTAAGACCTTGTGGGCTTATATCCATCGGATCATTATAAGCAGCAGAAATAAAATCAGATGCCCAAGCTGAAAAATGTCAGATGAAGCAATAAAATGTATCAGCAGCACTCAATGAAAAGGTGATATCTTTTACACTATATTATCAATTGTTAGTTCCCATCCCTCACAACTTTTAGATGGTCTACCGTACATGATTACATGGAATTTATACTCTTTTCTTAACAACTCGTGTTCCCTTTTAGCTTTAATGTTGCTTTCTAATGCTCTAAAGGCTTTTATACATGACCCCTAAGCTCCGCAGCAAATGGCTGCAAGCTCCGGAGGCTTAAAAATGTTTCCCCACCAACTCCGGAGCTAACAGAAAATTAAGTGCGACCCCGCCCACCTAAGCGAGACCCAGCGCACCTTTCAAGTACCTGCTCTGGGAGAGTGAAAAATTTTGATGCGCAGAGTGCCGGGCTCTCCTCGCTTCTTTTTGTTGTTTTTCTTTTGCCTCCCGCCCCTTTAAGAGGAACCAGGAAGTGAATGGGGCTCAGAACAATTTCCACCGGCACTCGGAGGTAAGAATGCATTCTTTTCTCCCTTTTTTCTCCCTCCCCTCATGCAGACAGAACAAGGAAGTGCGGAGGGGGTGGGAATGCAGGGAGAGCGACAAGCCCCTAAGATCTGTGGTCCGAATTTAAGGGACCAGCGGATCTTAGGGGTCGTGTAAAAGTGCCCTAAGATACTCCTCAATTCCCTGTTCTTAAAATAACCTTGAATATGTTTTAATTGTACTGGGCTGTATATTGTCCCTCATTATTGTAATCTGCCTTGGGTCCTTTTCCAAGGAGAAAAACAAGGTTTAAATACTCAAAAATAAATAAATCTGTGAATATCTTTACCAAGTGTATTCTAAGTTGGCATCATTTCAGTCCTGTATGCTGTCTCCAGTAGGTTTGGCTGGACTTTTCTTGACTGGGGTGACTTTCAGTCATTCCAAGAGTAACCAATTGTTATTTCTCAGCCTATGATTTTTATTTATTTATTTATTTATTTATTTATTTATTTATTTATTTATTTAACATAATTGTTTAGCTGCACCAGTAACAAATGGTCTCTGGATGGTATGCCTCTCTGCTTAAGTCTCTCTCTCTCTCTCTTTCACTCTGCTGGAGGTTAGTGGTTCTGCAGTTAAGGAATTTTGCATTGTGTGCTGTTAAAATGTCACCTGCAGGAGTCTACTGGAAGTAGGCTGTAGGTCTGTTGAGACCTGTTGCTGGAAGCAATCATTTTGTACCATATGCTGTTTGGTTCTAATCAATGGCAAGTAAAAACCAAGCAACAAATCACTTATTTCTGACGAATATTGTGATTTGCTTCTCATTTTCCCATCTCTAGTTAAGACATTCACAAATAAGTTGCCACTTCCCTTTCAAAGTATGTGACCGCACAAAAGGCACATGCCGAGTAATGCAACTGGCACATAAAAAGCAGCAGTTTGCCAATAGGAGAAGGAATATACGTTGGATGTGTGTGTGTTGTGTCATTACAGTCGTGGCCGACTCTTTGTGACCCCATGTCCATGGAGTTTTCTTGGCAAGAATACTGGAGTGGTTTGCCAGTTCTTACTCCAGGCGCCTACAGCACCTGGTATTCCCTGGTGGTCTCCCATCCAAGTACTAACCAGGGCAGACCCTGCTTAGCTTCCAAAATCAAGCGAGATTGGATGTGCTTAGGGCACCTAGGCAGCTCTTCTACGTTGGATACTGCAATGCAAATGATAGCAAGTGATAGTCATGTGGTTTTGAACCTGTGCTCATGTTTTCATGGGCAGGGCTGATGGGCACACCCTGAGAAGCTGGAAAAGCGGCCAATCTTAATCCCCAGTTGAGAGGAGGCCCCTGCCACTATCACCCGCACCACCTGAGAAAACAAAGCTAGTTGCATGCAGCAGGTGGGAAGTGAAAGGAAAGGAAAGAGAATGGGATGAAAAGGAGTGAACAGGGAAAGAGGAGATATGAGATAAGGGTGGGAGGAATTGGGAACAGGTGACTGAGTGAGTAGGCAAGATGTGGTGGTTATTTTATTTTATTTTATTTGAAGTTTTGCTATCTGGTATAGCGCTACAGATAGCAGGATTTAAAAAATAGGAAGAGGGGTGTTCCAGCCCTGAGTTGTGCAATTTAATGCACACACATGTAAGTCACCAACATAATTCTGGCCATCTAATAATTCTTGACTACTAGCTATGGGCCAGGTGGTGGCATGCTCCTGATATTGTTTCAATATTTATGATAAAGTCACAGACCCTGTAAATGGATACAAATTTTAAAAGTTCCAACAATTTAAAAATGCTTAGTCAAAATCTGTGACAATATTATAAACAATAATACTATAAATATTATAATATTATTGTTTAATATTATAAATATTATAAAATAGAGGTAAGAATTGCCCTGCATGTTCTTTGTGCGGAAACACTTGCAAAATGTAGAAAATAAACTTAAGTGAAATGTGGAATTGCTGTTGGGGCAGCGTAGCAGGCAACATAGGCTGATTTCAATGTTTAAAAGGTGAGTCAGGAGTAAACATTATTCTGTTATGAATACTGGAAACTTTACATCAATACTTTAAAAGGAAAAACTGTCCACTTAAAACATTCAGCCAAAAAGATTTCCTTCCCTGCAGAATGAGGAGGGACAATGGGGAATTTTTACTCCTGCCTAGAGAAAGTTGGCAGTGGACTGCCTATCCTTTGACACACTCTTTCTAATGCCATCTCTGTTTCAATCTGGCTGCGAAAGCTCCTGGCATTTTTGGACAGAGATAGAAACACAAAGCTATAAGTAACAGCCAATGGGATGTCAGCACCAGTAAGCGGGAGGAGAAGAGCAATGGTTGATCCCAATTTCATGCAACAATTCTTGAAACCTTCCTCATTTATAATTTTTCTTTCTAATCTCCCACACTGTTCTTGGTTTCTCTTCACTTATGGGTTCTCCTCCCTCCCTCCCTCCCTCCATTGCTTCCTCCCTCCCTTCCAATTTCTTCCAGTCTTTGTTGCCTCTCCCCAATCTTTTGGTATTCCACAGACTTCAGCTCCCTTTCAGGGCCTCTTTTGGGCCCTTAAGGCTCTCCCCAATCACACAGTGCTCTGCTTCTGAAGAATCCAGTTCTGCAGGCTTTCTTCTTTCCAGGTCAGCCTAGCTGCCCCCCACCACCACTCTGCAGCCCTCAGTAGCCTAGATTGGAGAGAGGCATCAAACTTAGTCATAGAGGGGAAAATATAGCATGGGGTGATCTTCCTGGGGTGATGAGCATGCAATCTTTACAGTATATTGCTTCTACAGGGTTCATAGTGGTACCGGTCATTCTGAAAATCCACACATGCTAGCATTTGTCCACCTAGCCTCCCCCCTAAAAAATATACGAGACACGTTTGTGGGATTAAAATTGGGCCACAATTTATTGATATGAATTCACTCAATTCAACTGTTAAACGTCCCTTACACAAGGGGGCCCGAAGCAGATCACGTAATGATTCCTAATATTATTGGAAGGGTGCTGCCCACTTGTTCAGCGCCCTCCCAAAACCTGTGGTCTGGGCAGCCCTCATTCCTAATCTTTGAACTATGTATACCTAACACCTAATGTTCCTAATTTACTAATCTATTTCCTAATACATATTGAAGGCTACCGGCTCAATAAGGGTATGTTATTCAATAACTTTCACCTGACTTAAATTTACAGCTTGCACTACCCGCCAATTGTGACCGGTTATAAACCTAGCCTTAAAGAGAATGGGATGGGTGAAAACACACTGCCACTCTGGTCCAATCTGAGTGGAAGCCAAAAATTCCCATCCGGCCCGTACGTGATCAGCTAATCTCATTCTCATTGAAAAATAGGCTTCTCACCATGTGACAAGGCCTTATCTAACCTACTGTCCCTGCAAGCAGCCCCATACGCTTCACACAAGTGATTCCATCTGGTCGGGTAGACAAAGAGGCCCCTCCCAGCACTATGGCTGATAGAAGCCACCATTTTATTCCAGAGGATGGAAACAGCAACATTTTCTCATAATGCTCCATCCCTTTCTTTTCCCACCCTCTTCCTCTTCCATTAATCTCTCTGTCCTATTCGCTACCATTTTCACTCCCCCTCTCACCATGTTTGCTGCCCTTAACATCTCAACCCTTTTTAGCCTGGCGCCAAACTACAGTTTTCAGAACAACCATCCCTTCTCGCTGTACATCTCTATGGTGAACTGTTTTTAACAAGAGTATTTAGTAATCAATCTAGTGCTAAAATGATCCATTCCTTGCAGTCTACCAAGTTAGTATGTGACATACCAGTAGCAA
>JAHTLZ010003307.1:601905-620267 GCA_023846285.1 Phrynocephalus versicolor
ATTTATTTATTTATTTATTTATTTATTTATTTATTTATTTATTTATTTATAGCAAATTTGCTGCTTTGAAAATTGCACAACAAATTAAATATAGATTATATAAAAATATAAACAATAAATTATCCCAGACATAAATCTTAACTCCATGTGTTCAGTTTCCTGAACACATGGCAACATAGCACAAGGCACGCCTGAGGCAGCTGGTTATTGTGTATTTGTAAATATGTGACTTACAAAAGTTGGTGTGGTACAGTGTATAGAGTGTTGGGTTAGGACTCAAGAGATCTGGGTTCAAAGAGGTGCTCCACCAGGCACAATCACTCCAAGGCAGGGATGGCAATAGTGAACCATACCTTCAACATCTCACATACTATAGGACCCCCTATCTGCAGGATCAGTATCTGCTGTTTCACTTATACACTGCCTTAAAATACCAACTAATCCCCCTCAACATACATTAACAACATATATGCTTTACAGTTGCTTATAGGGCCAACCTAGGGCATTTTGTTGCCTGAGGTAAAAGACAAGATGGCACCTCTCTCCATTCCATGTATAAAAGGCAGCTAGAGAAGTAGTGTGTCTTGTTTCATATCTAATCACAGTACAAGCTATAGATGTATTTATTGTATTTTATCACACAGTTATTTTTTTTTTCTGAAAGGGTAACAGGGCAGGGGGCTGCCTTATAGTAACAGGGGGCAGGGGGCTGCCTTAAAGGTTAGAACTCAAGCAACAAGACACATAAAGGGGGAAGAGAGGACATTTTGCTGCCTGAGGTAAAAGACAAGATGGTACCTCTTTCTATTCCACACATAAAAGACAGCCAGTCTTTTTTCAACACTGGAAAGTGGACTATAGCCTACACTACAGTTAGAAGCAACACACTATTTTAATAAGTCAGAACAGTCATGTGTACACACAGATCTGCCCTGTAAGAAAAAGAATGAAAGATTCAGGAACAAATGAATAGGGAGTGACTATATGGGAAAGGTTGGCTGTCTCCAGTGGCCCACAACTCATGAGGCCATAATGCTTATGTTAATTCATGCACACACACAAAAGAGGTTTGACTGCACACAACGGATTTAACGTATTTGGTAGTTTAGCCTTCAGTGTTCCAGTTCTGCAGCTGTGCCTGTAACAGTGCAGGTAGGTATTTCCACAGGTTTATTTTATTTTATTTTATTTCACAGCAGCAGCATCCACTGCTAAATTCTGCAGATCAAGCTACTGTTAAAAGAGACTAATATAACAGCAGGTCTCCAAGCTGGCAACCCTGCTCAAGCTCTCTGTAAACAAAAGGGTAGTTAAAGCTTATTGTGCCATAGGTTTAGGAAGGATACTGTCATGCAAACTAACACAGAGGCTCATCTCTCACTGCACATCTCTTCTCCGAGGTACAGCAACAGCTTTGAGACCAGCTTAATGGATTTTCAATGCCCCCAGATTGGTGATGTCTCTAAATGTGGCCTATGTGCTTAAAAGGGGGCGGGGTCCTATGCAACATGAAACCACATGGGGCAAAGTCCAATGCTGGACATCCACTGGCAGAATAGCAGAATCCTGTGGAAGGAGGTGATTTCCCCTTCCTCTTGAAGTTCCCTGTGTACCCCAAAATGTCAAGAACCCCTCAAAGCATCTTTGAGGACCAAGTAGTGCAGGGAGGAGGGAACAAGCAGGAGGACCCAATGCATTAGCACTGTAGACCCAGTGCAAAGCTTAATGGAGGCCATGCATTGTTCTCAGATTTTTGTTCACTGAATCTACAGTCTGGCCTGCTGCCTATATGGGTGGGATTAACATGAGTAGGACTTCTCATGGGTGGTGGACAAGGGCCTAATGCCCTGCATGTTAGTAGGAGCAGATGATGCATACAAATATGTTTCAGGCCATTCATTGGCTTTACCACAGAAAGGTATCTAGAACGTGGTGGATTAATTTGTGACTTTCCATTTCCAACGTTAAAATGGCTTTGAAGACCCTCCCATGTTCTGTTGTTTAAAGAACATTCTCTTGAATAAGACTGTCATGGTCGAATGTGCTGTAAATGATCCTGTGTGGTGGCCAAGACTGGATGGTGAAGGTTAGCACGTAATGCTGAAGAATGGTAAATGCTATACAGGCCCATTCTGAGAGCAGATTTGGTGTTGCTCCTCCCCTTGAGACTAGCTAAAGTTGCAGGACATAGCAGAGACTGACTAACTACCATTAAATATTATAAAATAAATGAAAAGGAGAGAACTCATCATCAACAACCAATCCTTGGCTCATTTGCTGGTAATTGCCACTGCTTGGAATTATAAAACCTTAGAAACCATTTTGGGGGAGATCCTACTACAATGAATCATTAGATATGATTTCAGACATCCTAGAAGAGCTTACATTGTTTCTTCCAGAATTGTAGTGCTCACTCCCAGATTATGTAATACAGAACTCTTTTTTTTTTAGGAGTATGGTAACAACCCCGCATCCATGGGGGATTGGTTTCTGTCCACCCTGTGGATACAGAAATCCTTTCGGTTCCTCTAAAAATCAAATGTAGCCCACAAAAATCTGGCACTGCATTTTCACGCAATTTGCAGCAGCTACTTAAAGCAATTTGCGACAGTAACTTGCTTTGCAGCACCATTTAGCGGCAGCGTTTTTGCTTTATGGCTCCCCTTTGTGACAGCATTTTACTTTATGGAACAGTTTTCCAACTCTAATTTATTTATCATTTGCTTATTATTTAATTATTTTTGGCAGCCAGCCGTGGATAACTAAATCAGCAGATATCTGAATCAACAGATATAGGGGTGCTGCTGTACCAGGAACACTGAAGAGAGCAAACTGGATCCAGGATCTGCCTTCTATTTTAGTAGAAGGTGCCTCAATCTATCTTCTCTAACCTTTCCCCTCCCAATCCATATCACAACCAACTGCAGCCATTTGGATCTCCCAGTCCTCTGTGTGGCATTCTCCAGCTGTGGGGGGCTGGAGAAGCTGCCGTGGGGAAGAGGAGGCAGGGAAGTTGGCTTCTAACTGTCTGGTTAAATGAGACTAAAAGTTGATCAAACCCATCCTCTAAAATAAACATCTCAGATTGTAACCTGGAGATTCTTCCTCTGCTCTTAAAACTGCTGATTAAAGTGGTGGAGGAACAAAGAAAGGGGGGAAAATGAGGACCCACAAGTCCCTTGTGTCATGTCTGATCAAGAGATTTCAAGCTGAAAGAATCTTTTCTTTCCTGGTCATGTTAAAAACCATGTATGTATCCTAATAAGAAGCCTGGTTGACAAATGCTTCTTTAAACTTAGTCATAGGATGGCCAATGAATAGCACTAGAGCTGGATTTGTTTCCACAGTTTTGTGTGCATTGGCCACCAACGATGTTCCATCTCAACTGTAAAAAAATTAAACAAACAAACAAACAAACAAACAAACAAATAAATAAATAAATAAATAAATAAATAAATAAATAAATAAATAAATAAACAAACAAACCTGGAGCAAAAATGCTACTGTTTTGCAGTTCCCAAAATTCTCCAGAAGTGGAAATGAATTTTTAAAATCAGACACATAACTCTCTTGCATTGCTGAACACCAAAACCAAATGAAGCAAAACAAAACAACCTCCCCACACTATTTTTTTTCAGAACTCTTGGAGTTTTAGCAACCTTACATGCTGCCTTAGCAGATTTGGCTGGAAAGGACCTTTCTGGGCTGTGGTAACTGTCAATCTACCCAGCACTAGCCAGTTGTCCCTTTCCTGGCTCTAGTTGTCAAAGAGAGACTCACTTCTCTGCTGAGAACTCTCTAAACTGGGCCTGTTGAGCTCTGTTGCTGAAGGCGGCCATGTTTGTCAGTTTGCTGGCTGATCTATTCAATTGTAAGTAATGAAATATTTTATTCTTTCTCCTACAAATGTCTCAGAGTAAGTACTGAGACTGTAATATAGGTGCCAGTTATTGAGACAATAGGCTGGACTAATCCGGGGGAAACGAAGCTATTCTGCTTTGTGAATAAAATTCTGCTACATCAAACATTCAAAACTCTGCAATAGACTCCTTTTTTTGGACAGGGGCATTTTGGGATATCTGTGTATGCCCAAGAGGATCCTGGAAGCAGGAAACTGGCTTCCAGATTTACCAAAGTTTCCCCTTTCCTGGTTAGTAAACATCTTCCCAGCTGAAACCTGGTCAGCTTTGAATTGAAGACAAGAATAAAGAAAACACAGCATGATGCTTTGAAACATAATAAGCAAAGATTTGTCGAATGCTTGCCTCACCATCTATATTTTCTCTAGTACACTAGCTTAGGTTGTAAGTAAATGTGATATTTCTATATATTATGTTGTGCATCATCACATCCATAATACTGGTAAACCTGTTTTCATTTTGAAATAGTGCCACATAAGAACACTGTTTAATTCTGCACAGATCTCACTGTCTTATTTAAAAGCCCCCTTAATACAAAACGCTTAAGGTAACAATTGCTGGTGAATGGCACTTCCGATCACAAGAGGCAAGATGTTTTTCTTTCTACTGAACACAAATAGGTACAGTAAATTGCCTTGTTGAAATGGCTATCCCTCAAAAGGAACAATGGTATTGACACTCTTAATGGTTCCACTCCTCAAAATGATACAAATGGAATAAAAAAGAAATGGCAGGGAAAGGACACAATAGCAGTGTGAAATAATTATACATAAAATGTGACCACTTAATGAATACATACAGTAATTCTATTAAGTGAGGGTAATTACACTACAGAATATGAAGTTTTTTTTAAAAAAAGGGGGGGACTGAAAAACCTATCAGTATTTGTAATAGGGATGGGCACAAAACAGAAAAATAATGTTTCGTTTCATTTCATTTTGTGCTCACCTCTGTTTTGTTTTGTTTCATTTCTTATAAAAAAAATTTAAACATTTCCCCCTGGTACTGACTGGGCCAGGTTTAAAGGGCTCCAGCAATTGACAGCTTGGCAGGAGCCCAAAAACAATGGGATGAAATGGTTCATTTCAATGGGGAAATGACCATTTTGTTTCATCTATAACGAAATGCTGCATCCTCGTTTCGTTTTTGTTCATTTTATTTATTTATGTATTTATATACCACCCGTCTTCCAAAGGAACTCTGGGCAGTTAACAACATCAACAAATCAACAACAAAAATAACAACAATAAAAAGAAATATCTGGCAAGATGGTGGGATAAGGTAAATAAATTAATTTTGTTTCATTCTGTAACAAAACAACAAAGCAGCATTTTGTTTTTCATTTCCTGCCCATCCCTAATTTGTAACAATTCAATTGCTCAACTTTTTAAAAATCTAAATATTTCAGGAGTCCTAACAGCCTCGACGGAATGGAACAAGAATATTGTGAAGAAAATGATTATTTGAAATTGCGGCACATTGGACAGTAAAAAAATAAGTTCCTATTAAAATGCTCATGCTGTGAAGGAAACACATTTGATGATTACCGAAAAGCTGTTGAGATCACTCTCCACAAATCAACACAACTGTCAGCGGTTGTAGCCGTGCACCTTTCCCATTTGCCAATGAATGTCAACTCCAAATCATTTCATCTTTTAAACTGTAGAAATGAAATAGCACTTACGCTGTGGAGTCAACTTCCTCTGGGCAAAAGGGGTCCTGTCTCATCTAGGGCTGAAGCTGCACGCCTCCTTAGCAAGGGTGGAGGTTCAAGCCCTGACCTGTGTTCCCCTACCACTGGACTCAGTAGCCTCATCACACTCTGTGACAGCTTGCAGGAGAGAGGGAGGAAGAAGGAAAATGGGGGGGGGTTGCGAATGGCCCACTGCTTTAAAACCAGACGTACTGCAAACAGCAGCAAGCATAGGAAAAATTCCCATTGGGAAACTAGGTGTATTTTCATATACTCAGCTGGGCTTCAAAGTGAATGAATAGAAGAAGTGAAGCAATATTTGAATAATGCTGGCTTTGTCTAGGATGTGTGGGTGGATGGGTCTGCATTAGTGACAGGGAGGAAGCCAGTGTATGCCATTTTGAAACAGTATGACTTCATTAGAGCAGTCTAATGAAGCCTGCCCATTGACATTGAAAGCAGTCCTGTAGCCCATCTTGGTCTTCTCTTAAAGGGTCAGTTGAGATACTGTATGCAGTCAAAGCTACTAGTGTGTGGCTACCACTCCTGCAGCAGTGACGGTCTTATGCACAGATTTTAAAAGATCACTTTAACTGTCCCTCTGCTGAGGAGCAGAGGAAATTAATTTGATATCCTTGAGTATCTTACTTATTAAGCTGCTTCACAATACTGACATATTCACACCAGAAGGCTTGCTTTGGATCAGTTCCATCAATCACACATGGCAGAACTGATCCAAAAACCAAAACAGTAGAAGCCCTGACCAAGTCTCAGTGGGGTACAAATAGGACCACTCTGGAGGGGTGGGGAGTGGGTCAATATACTCCTACAACTACATTGTCTGATTTCCATGATATTACAGCCCTTGACTTCCAACAGTGCTGCCCAAGAAAATCAAAATGTGTGGATTAGAAACGGGTACCAAATGAAAAACAAAATGCTGTTTCATTGTTTTGTTACATAATGAATGGTTTTATTACAACATGAAATGGTATTGCATTTCATGATGAAACAACGAGCCTTTTCACACGACCCCTAAGATCCGCTGGCCACTTAAATTCGGACCAGAGATCTTGGGGGTTCGTTGCTCTTCCTGTGTTCCCACCCCCTCCGCACTCTTGGCTGCTATCTGCGTGAGGGGAGGGAGAAAAAAAGAAGAAAAAGAATGCCGGCTTACCTCCGTTCTGCCGGTCTCGCTCTGTTCCCGGCAGCATTCAGATCTCTTAAAGGGGCAGGGGGCATAAAAACAACAAAAAAACCCCAAAAAACAAACAGAAGCGAGGAGAGCCCGGCACTCACTACATTACATCCACATCGGGGATTTTCACCCCTGGAGAGCAGGTACCTGAAAACTGTGCTGGGACGCGCTTAGGTGGGCGTGGTCGCACTTAATTTTCTGTAAACTCCGGAGCTGGTGGGGAAACAATTTTAAGCTCTGGAGTTGGGAGCCATTTGCCGCAGAGTTTAGGGGTCGTGTGGAAAGGCTCAAAATGAACCACCATTTTTGGCTCTATAAATGAAATGATTTTTCCCAGAGGTGCCACATTTGGTGGGTAGCTTCCTTGGACTCTTCCCTTTGAACTCTTTCAATTTGGAGAGGTTTGAGCTTCAAGGAGCTGAGTTATTAAATTCCAAAGTGGGTCCCCCCCCCTGGAAAAAGAGGAAGAGGGAAAATGTGGCATTTAAAATTCAAGCCTCATTCCCCTCTGTGCTGTGGAATGAGAAGGAGATGGGTTGAGGCGAGTGTGGATGGTCTTGCTTGGAAGGGTTGCTAACCTGAAAGAGCAAGCAAAAATAGAACAGAACAGAATCATTTCAGCACTCACCTCAACCCCATTCTTCGCATTCCACAGCACAGAGGGAATCATGAGGCTTGAGTTTAAACATTTTTCCTCTTCCTCCGGAGGGCTGCCGGCCTGCAGCGGCAGGAGCAGCAAGGAGCATGGCTGTCCGGAATCAGCATTGGTAAGTTTTCTTTTTTTTAATTTTTTCCCTCTTTGCTGCCAGGCCTTGACCTCCCCTGCACCCTGATCACCAACCGCAGATAACTGAATCAGTGGATAGTGAATCAGCAGATACAGGGGTCATACTGTAATTAATGCAAATTACAAAGCTATCTGTTGTTGAGAAAAGTTCAGGATAAAGGGTACAATAGAGTTCAAATGGTAATTCAGTTTCTTGATTGATGTTGCTATCTTTAACAAGGATAACACCATTTAAAATATGTTGTTTCATATTTTTATGTGGCTCCCACCCACCACCCACCCCCTTGAAACATTCTTTTGATATTTTCTTTATTTTGAAAACCTGTTGTAGAAACGATTTGGATAAATTAGCTTGTGACAGAAGAGTAGGAAAACCATATCAATAATGATTGGTAGAAAAGTGTTTTTCGCTCAACAAATTGATTTTTAAGCAACCAAACAATTGGAGAAATAATGGGTTGCCCAGGCCAAGAAAGAAGTAAAGTGATAAAGAAAGACACTGGAATATGAGTGGAACAAGGAGTCAGCACTAATATTCCGTTTATTAAAGCCTAATTATAGAGTCACTTCTAAATATCTGGCTGCCTTTAGAACTAATTGTGTGGTTTCTGTATACCCAATACAAAGTGTTTTTCAATATCCTCACAAATGAGTTAGACACAGAAATGGAGAGAAGGTTACATGAGCTATAGAGAACGTTTTGTGACATTTAGTAAATGTAGTAAATTAGTATTTTCTCAGTCTAAGTAACAACCAATGACTATAATTATGCAGCACAACTGTTGCTAATACCAACTGACATCTCTATGGAAACCAGACACAAAATGTTGGCATCTCTTATTTTATCTACTACGTACTGTACGTAGCCTCTCCCCCCCTCTCTCTCTACACACACACACACACACACACACACACACAGAGAGAGAGAGAGAGAGAGAGAGAGAGAGAGAGAGAACCTCCTCATTTATTTAATACTTATTTATTTAATAGAAGCCTTTAGCTCATAGTGAAATATTTTTTTTCTGCATGGCATAGTTTGTACAAAAAAAGTGTATATTTTGCAAAGCATGTCAGGAAATTAAACCCACATTGATGAGTCACCAAATCGTTTGGTGCTGTTTCATTTTTGCTACCAGAAAAGTAATAACGTCGGTGCACTTTTCATAGTTTCACCAAAATATTCCTTTTAAACAAATACGTACATTATGTTACAATATTATACCAGCATTGCAGATCATGGCTTTGTGATGTGCCTTTGTTCTGTATATATGCATAACCCATGCGCAGCTGAAAATTTTCAAAAACCTGACATACATACAGGCTGCATGTGGAAGAGTCTCTCTCTGAGGAATCTGAAACCTAGTTTGTGTTTAATGTCATAGTTAGTCAAATACTTGTTGTATGCTGCCCAGAGACCTCTTGGTAGTGGGGCGGCTAAAAATCTTGTAAGTAAGTAAGTAAATAAATAAATAAATAAATAAATGAATGAATGAATGAATGAATGAATGAATGAATGAATAAATACCGAAGCACCAGCAAGTTGCCATAAGCACCCTTATCCCAACTCTATTCATATTCAGAGCAAGTCACATTGATATCAATCACAATTCTTCCCAAGTAAACTTACTTAGAACCTCAGTTTAAGGAAACCTTTGTATATCTTATGAAGTATGGCCAGCCCATGGTAATATCTCTTCAAGGGGAAGGTGAAACAAAGGACGCAAGAGATAGGAAACAGTCATCAGAGGTCTGGAAAGCACAGAAAGCTAGTGATTTGAACTCTCCTGGTCACAGCAATGAGGTATCTGTATTATATCCAATGAGCACAGGCAGTTTTCACATATCCCCTCCTTACCTGGCCTTTCTTTCAGCATCTGCACTTATCCTTCTAGAAGGCCAGTGCAAGCAACAGATTGGGTGGTCCACTTCATTTCATCCCAAAATGGAACTCTACCGTTTTTTTCCAATTCACAGCATGGTGGGCTCATTAGCAATTTTTGGATTGGTTGTAACACAACAGGTCCTTTCATGATGCTGTTACTCATTGGCACTGGCTACAACTAAGCCAGATTAGCACTTGGTCATCATTGCACTCTACAACAGCTCCCATAGCTCAGGACACACATATCCCAAAAGCCCATAGGGTTTTCCACTAAACACATTCCGTGAAGCCATGCTGATAGTAGATGTGCTGTTAGTCCCTTGTAAGGTTCAGACTTGTAACCCAGGCTCATTCTTGGGAACGTATCAATGGACTTGCCAACAGAAAGCCAACAGAATAGGACACTCATCTCATAAGTATCCTGCTAGCATCCATTCTTTGATTTCTGTATTTACTTCACTGGTGAAACCTAGATGTAGAGCAGAGTCTATGGGGTGAAAATAACAGCTCTAGATTCTTGCCAGCTTGAATCTATGCAACATTCGTCATTGTTCATTTCATAAACAAGTGAAGATCTGACCGAGCAAAATACCTCCCAGGAGTGCTGCTTACACACCATTAGGATGCAGCATCACATAAATATTGCCAGTCGTGCACAAAATACAGAACCTACATTTCCAACAACTCTATTATGTGAAAACATTGTTATTTGTTAGAACTTATCTTAGCCTGTGCCTTCTGTGTGTGCCACTATGTCTTAGCCTTCTCTCTGGCATGCTTCCAGCCTCAACATATCAAATCTGAAGATTGTGCTCAACCTTGGGCTAGTCCTTTTCTTATCTCTGCCCCTTAGTAGAAGACCAAACACGAGTGGAACTGCTTGCACCTAAATTTTGCAAATTCATTTGCACTGAATTTTGGAATTTTGATGAAAGCAGAACTGAAGCATGCAAAAGGATGAAAATGAAGTTTCTGTAAGCAATATATAGAAGTTTCACACGAGTGGAATGACGCCACAAAATAAAAGCCATAGGTCAAACCACCAGGGCATTGAGCACAGTGAATGAGACCAATTGGGAGTCGAAATAATGAACCAATTCCAGAGTAGACCACAGAAGAACATAAGAAATGGTATTCACTGCTCTCCATTGTTGAATAATTTAAATGAAAAAATCCTTACTTTTGGAAGAGATGCTCTGGAGCCTGAACTCTGAGTAGTCATAGTCAAGACTGTGGTGATGCCCAAGGCAACTCTGGCAGGAGCAGCATCCATGTTGATCCAGAAAGAAACCCAGGACAAAATGACGATCAGCAGGCTAGGAATGTACATCTGGATTAAATAATATCCCATCTGACGCTCCAAATGAAACTTTACTTCAATGCATGTAAATTTTCCTAGAACATGAAATTGCTTTTATAAATCACTTTTGGTACATTTTAATCTTCTTAGCTTATTATGAGCATGAATGAGATTCCTTAGAGACATGGCTTTTGAAATGTCTGATATTATTTATTCAGTCTCAATTCATTCTTTCACATAGCACATGAAAATACTGCAGAAATTCTTATTGTGACTGATATCTTGCATTGGCAAAGCAGACTCTTAGAATGTCACTTGAGACTTCCATCTTGCAGGAACATATTTTTCCCCATTTGACCCTTGGATAGACTTCAATATTGAAAGCAATAGCCAGATCTTAACCTGTTTAGCGGTTTTACTTATTTATGTTGAAAGCATAAACACACTTGTACTCCTGACGGGTCAGATTTTAAATTCTTGAGGAGGGAATCAGGACATTTGATGTGACATTTTCAGTTTGATGGCGTTGGTGTCAAAGGCACAGTTTAACAAAAATAGACTGGAGCCTCTGGTGTCCTTGGCCATGGGAGCCGATGATGTTGCCCAAGTTTGTAATTCATAATTTGCAAGATGAATTCCTAATGCTTGGATTAATCTCTGAGGACATGACATTCCCCAAGAAGTAACTCTCTGGCTCAGACTCTAAACCAAATGTCTCCCTCCTCGGCACCCTAAAAGTTAGAGGGGAAGTGTCCCAGACACCAAAGACCCTAGGTAAAAAAGGTTGGTGCCCAACTACCGAACAGCAGTGTCATGTTTGGTACAACCCAGAGCTCCTTGTGCTCACAATCATCCCACGTACAAAAAAGCCCTGGGACTTATGTCGCCCAGTGTCTTGTATCTGTACTTGTAGAGGGGGAGCTTGGGGAGCTACCTTTACCAGGATTCCTGATGTGCAAGCAATTATCGCTGCAAGTTTAAAGGTAGTATGGAGAAATACAGTACCTACCTAGAAAATAGGGACTCAAGAGCATTTATTGGAACCTCCCTGTTGCCATCACTATCACCGATGCTGCGAATGCGCAAATGTTTTCTTTACCTGCTGCCTGGGTTTTTTTTTTGGGGGGGGAAGCATGAACTTTAATAGAACGGCTGGTATAGAAGGTGAGGCATTACCTCCACTCTCTACAAGCAACTTGCCCAAATCAAAAGCACCCTCGTGTGGCTACTTAAGGGTCTGTGAAAGACCACACCATCACAAACTTTCGTTAATGAGGCCTACAAAACCCTAAATTTGCAATCGGCTAGGAAATTATAGGAAATTCATAATTAGAAATATACTTTAACTTGTGGGGTCTTGTCACCAGTTTCCTAGCAAATTTGACCCTTATTCTGAGATTGAATATGACATGCCCTCAGCTTTGCATATTGGCCATAAGAACTTACATTTCTCTCGTACCTAACACAATTATTATCTTCTTAAAACTAGAATGGCACCTGTAACTGTATGCTTCCCCAGGGCCATTCATGTTATTTGTTTCTGCTTCCTAAGAATCCTTGTTTCCACCCAACAATTAATTTTTTAGGGACAAACCATTTTTGGGGGGCTTAAAAGTCCCCCTGTTCCCTCAAAGAGCACAAATACAATTTTTCTGTGTTCTAAATAGCTTCTGTCCCCTGGGGCCTTACCTTCCTTCCAATTAATTTAATTCTTTTGACTTAAAACATTTTTATTAAAAATATACATTTCACCAAACTTCACAGTATGAAACTACTGTATTTTAAAAGTCAGGTCAAAGAGGAATGGAAAAAGTAGAGACAATAATAGCTGCATTGCCATTTGCACCCATTTTACCTACTGTATTTCAAGGGCTTATTGCAGATAGCACAGCCATCCTGTTTTTCTGCTTTGAACAGCCACTGTTAGTAATGTTATTTATTTATTTGTTGTCATGGCCTGCGTTTCTTTCTGACCTCACTGTCAAACCTCAACCCACCCTAACCATTCATAACACATCTGTGACTCATAATAGTATTTCATCTAATGTAGCTGTCAAGGAATATGATGAGGATTTAAATGTTCCTTGTCCGATGTTTGTCCTAGCCTTGCCATGCTGAAAGTTTCCGCGGTGCTGAGATTTCTCTGCTTCCCATGTTAATGAGACACCACTGTCCAATTCTACTCTTCTTGTCTGCTCTGCGCAGGAAACTGCCAAAGGTGCAGATATCAATGCCCTTTTTGGTGTATCTTGGAGAGAAAGGATGCTATTCTATGCAAAAATTGCAAGAATCTCACACAACATGGCATTTCTGATGCCCTTTCCTGGTTAATCCTGTGCATGGGGAGGACCATTCTGTACAGGTATTTTGCAACAATCCTGCTCAGTATGCTGATCACAACATCTCCCAAGAATTCACATAGTATTTCCTGTTACTTACTCAGAAAATCTTGCTACAGGAAGCAAAAACTCCCTCCCTCCCCCATTTTGTTTTCCTGCCTGGCATGAGAGTCTTTGAAATTCACATCCCAAGGACTGAAACTGGCATATTCTTCCAAAATAAATATACTGATCTTTATGGAATCATATACAAACTGTGATTTTATGGTTTGATTGTCTTTTAAACTGCCACAACTCGAGCCACGCTTATCACTTCTCAAAGATTTAATTAGGCTTTAGCCCATCTGATTGGAACGCCTTAAAAAACAACAACCAAATAATGTTGTAAGTATAATAAGACATCAACAGCCAGAGGAAGCATCTAAGGGATGTAAAATATATTTAGCCTAGAGCAGATAGCTCTGTTGAGCACCAAGATGTAAATACATGTGTCAAGGGTGGTGTGTAATCTGTATTGATACACACAGAATTAATATCTCGATCTCGAGGCTGGACTACTGCAACGCTCTCTACATGGGGTTGCCCTTGACTCTCCTCCGGCGTCTGCAGCGGGTGCAAAATGCAGCAGCCAGACTGGTGGTGGGTGCGCGTCGCTATGACCGCATCACCCCGGTCCTGGCTCGGCTGCATTGGCTATCCGTTGCAGCCCGGATCAGATTCAAGGTCTTGGTTTTAGTTTATAAAACCCTCCATGGCTTGGGACCTGACTACCTGGCAGAGCGGATCGTCCAGCGGTCAACTTCGGCCCGACCGGTTCAGCAGTCGCGGGCGCACTCGCTGCGGGTTCCCACCCCCCGAGAGGCCAGGCGTTCCCTTACACGGAACCGGGCCTTCTCGGCTGCTGCCCCTTCCCTTTGGAACAGCCTCCCCAGCGAAGTGCGCTCTGCAGAGTCCCTGCTGGCCTTTCGCAGAGCGATTAAAACCATCTTATTTCGCGAGGCCTTTGGTGACCTAGCCTAATAGTTTTTTTTAATAGTTTTTTTTCCTTCTTTCTTTTTTCTTTTTTCCCCTTCTCTTTTTCTCGCCATTGACTCTCACGCTATGAGCGTACTGACCTAGCAGCGAGGTTAGACTATAACAAGGGCGCCTAGATCTATGCTGCGATTTTAATTATATGTTTTGATTGTCTTGTTGTGTGTTTTTATTGATTGTTATGTATTTGCTGATCTGCTTCAGCTCTGTAAGCCGCCCAGAGTTCCCGTGGGAAGATGGGCGGGGTATAAATTCAAAAATAAATAAATAAATAAATAAATAATATCACTGATGCAATGTAAAATATATTCTGCAGGGAGAAAGCTGGCCCATGAGATCAACAACATTAGAGATAAAGCAACATTAGAAACTAGAACATCCTCTCTCTGTCTGTCTCTCTGCCTCTCTCTCTGTTTGTGGCAGAGAATTCTGGCTTTGAGCAGCTATTTTGTGGGCCTAACAGTGGATTTGGAACCAGCCTTTCAAAAATGATAGACTGTCAGAAAACTATGAACCTGAAAAAAATATTAAGAGAAGTAGGTCCTTTTTACTTTACCAGAGAAGCTGTGATTGTGGGAAATGAAGGGATTTTAATTAAAGTGGACGAGAAGGCATACTGGAAAAGGTCCTGGGAAAACCCTATTAAGAACTTTGATGGAAACCCCTATTGTTGCCTCTAACCCAGATGATTAACACAAAAAATAGCACAGATGTCCACAAGGAATTTACTGTACATTGGGTCAAACAATGTTCATCGTTTAAATAACAAACAGTAAGATCATGACCTAGACCAAGGTCAGCTCCAGATCTGAAGAGACCATCGACAATATTCACCAGTTAGCCCCTTTGCTATGTTGGTAGGCCATAATGGGCTTACTGGGCAATGGCTGTCAAAATACTCTTTATTCCTCATAATGCTTCAGGGCATTGTGGGAAATTGTGCGGTTTAGCATAGAAAGATCAGGAAGGCAGCAGTTAAGTTTTAGACTTGGTGATGATACTAGTGTCCTGCAGGCTAACAAAGCAGTCCATGTGCTCACACTATGTGCTGTAATCATCTTGGAGCTCCATAGCTGGAAAGGTCCCTATGGATCATTAAGTCCACTCCCGGCCAAGGAGGCACAGTGGAAATCGAACTTCCAACCTCAGGCTCCTACCTGAACCACTGAACTCCCCAGCAGTCACTTGAATATATATTATCTCCTGAGAAACATGTAAGTGAAAAGCTGTCACCTCTGACCAGAGAAGAAGGAGGTTCTAACAGCAGCTGAGGAGTTTCCAAGGAACAGTGCTTAACCTTTGAGTTTTTGTCCTCTGGAGCACAGAATTGGTCTGCATACTGTATGATGATAGTAAATTATATCAGTGGAGGTCTACATCAGGCATATCCAAATGTCGGCCCTCCTGACCAGTGGTGGTGAACCTTTGGCACTCCAGAGGTTTTGGACCACAATTCCCAGAATTCTAAGCTTAGATAGCCAATGACAAAGGACTGGGAATTGTGGTCCAAAACATCTGGAGGGCTGAAGTTTGGACATGCCTGGTCTACATGGAAGACTTTTCTCTCCTCACTTAGCTTTATAATCAGAGCTTGGAATGTGATTAATTAGTCAATGTTAAATATTATAAAAATGGGACATTAACTTATTCCAATTAATGTTTAAAATTGAACTTGATTAACTTAAACAGGAATAAACATAAATAAAATATGACCTTTTATACATCAACCTTTGCAAAAAGTAAATGTTGTCAACATTGTCGTCCCCAAGATGGAAACTTTTAATATTTCTCTGTAAAAAATGAGATGTATACTTGGTAGCCAACTTTGACCACGTAACTGAAATATGATAGTCACAATTTCTAGTTTAGAGTACCTCAAAGCCTATGATTTTTAACGGTTCTGGCTGTTGTAGTCCAAGATCACCAGGACTTCAAAGCTTAGAAAATACTTCTTTTATAAAGGGCTAACTATACTCGAATACACAGGGGCATGGCGGCTCAGTGGGACAGAGCACTGAAACTGTCAGCTGCAAAGTCGGAAGCAGTTCAAATCCCAGGTGCCACACAGTGGAGTGAGCTCTGCCAGCTCCTGCCAATGTAGCAGTTCAAAAGCATGTAAAAGCAAGTAGATAAATAGGTACCACTGTAAAAAGCAGGAAGGTAAAACAGAGTTCCATGTGCAGAAATGCGTTCAGCCATGCCTACTATATATATATATACATTTTTTAAAGGAAGGCATGTAAAATCTAATGGTTTTAATGTGTATACCATTTTCTCTCTAATGTTATTTTTCAACTATTAAACAAATTTACCACTAACACAATTCTAATGTGTCTCTTGTAAGCTATGCTAGCTATGTGCCGTCATTCATAGAAGTAGGTATTAATGTAAAGCATAAACAAATGCTTACCAGTATTGTAATATTTGGTGCAATAGCCAAGTTCTTTCTCTTCTTTCAGAATAAACTGAGGCAGAGTCAAACCTTCTGCTACTTGCACTGGAGCATCACTCATCCACTCAAATATCAGGTCATTCATGGTGTAGCCAACTAGAACAAACAAATCACATTTGATTAGAGAATAATGTCGTGGCACCCTCAGAAGCCAAGAGAGACAAATTAAGATTGTAAAAAGCTTTCTCAGTTTTGAGTGGGAACTTAACTCATAATCAAGGCTACAATCACTATTATTGTCACAAAGAATTACATGTCAATGGATGTATAATTCCAACATAAGTATGGGAAACTATGACTGCATGGATACATATGAAACTAAGGTGAATACTACTTTAGGAAAAGTGCAGAAGGACTTTTCCCATTCTAGGCTAATAAAAATACAAGATGGACAAACTGAATAATTAACATGTTGCTGCCCTTTTATGCCAGTGCAGATCTACTATCCAAGGCAGCTGCCTCAGATAACCCAATACTGTGTAGCGGGATTGGTTCTACCTCCACATAGGTACAAACAGAAGAAGGAATCCATTCAGAACTCCTACCTGCAGTCGATCTATTGATTCAGTGGGCTTTGCATGTATTATGATTCAGCTGTTGATTGAATTGTCTGCTCTAGCTGGAACTAGCAATTAGTTTTATATAATACATTATATGCTGTCAAACTGTAATCCTGCACTCCCTTAACTAGGCAAGCAAGACGATATTGCTTTTCTTTACTTTTGATAATTATGCTAAAGAAACAATGTTAACAAATATAATTTTTTTCCTGTTCCTCATAGATTACAAGTCACGTGCACTAAAATCCCAGTTCCTCCACAACTATTAAAGTTGTTCCCTTGTAGTGTAACGTAAGAAAACCCATTTTTTAAAATAATCCCCTATTCATCATGCCCTGTAGTGGAACACAACCTGCCAGCATTTAATTTCAATTCTCCATCTTACGTTGTTTTGATCGATGTCATGAATGGAAAAATTGATCTAACTACTGTATGAAACTCTAGAATGGCACTTTGTGGAGATGTTGGATGCATGATATAAAGGTAACAGGACTTGTTTGAGTGACACAACGAGAGTAATAGCAACAATTTCTACATAAAAAGGGAGATACACCCCCTAGCCTTTTTTCCCTGATAAGGAAACCATAAGTGGATACCCTGGATCTTATTTTTATTTTTGTGGTTGTTTTAAATAGGACCAGGTACCTGTCAGACTGAAAGAGAGAAATAAACTTATTGGTGGATTTAACGTGTGTTCACTCCGATTGTGCCTATTTTTCCATTTCTGTTTTTCGTCTTGCCAACTTACTTCCTGCTTTCAAGAGCAATTGAACAGCTTTTTAATTTCAACGAGGGGGGGGGATGCTCTGGCCAGTGGACCAGCTGCCTTGGGAATTCTGGAAATTCTAGTCCAAAATTACAAATCTGCACACCTCTACTCTTGGTTATTATTGCAGTTGCTGCTGTTACTGCTACACCTATTTTCACTGGTATCTTGGAGGAATTTTCTTTCTCACACCATACACAACCTCTACAGGGCATGATTTTTTCTAAGGTACAGAGCAAAGGAGATAAAGGCTAAATTCCTCCCTTGTCAAAGTAGTGCCTAAAAGAATCAAGGGAGCACAATGTTTAATTGCTGAGAACTAGTGCAGAAGATGTTGAAATATCCCAGGAAATATCCTTTTAAAAAATCAAGAATAGGAGCCTCTATTTATTTATTTATTTATTTATTTATTTATTTATTTATTTATTTATTT
>JAHTLZ010003307.1:622591-697642 GCA_023846285.1 Phrynocephalus versicolor
ATTGGCCAGTGCAACGGAGAAGGAACAATGGCATCAGAGGCTTTTTCCTCATTGGAGCTCAGCCCCACACAGGTGCAGAGCAAGGTAAGGGATTGGCTGATTGCGTTTTGGAGGCTTCTGAACACCAGCTGGGCTCCTGCATGTTGGAACTGGTAGCTTCCAAAATGAATAGCCCATCCCTAGTTCTTACCAGTACCATCTTGTTACTAATTTGTTGGACGCAGTGGAGGGGGCTGTTTTTATGTAGAGGAGCAGATCTGTGATGAGGGAGATGGACATCCCAGGCAAGCAATCTCAGAGGGTCCATTCCCATCCTAGTGGATTCACCCAAAGGGGAGATTATGTACCCACTTTTCATTATCAGCTCCCTTGGTTATCTAGCAAAACACTGAGGGAATGGGCATCGGATGGCACCTGGGTCATCCCATGCAAATATCTGTTCTTTATGCTACACCAATACTGTTCTGCTGCAACCTATCGAAGCAGTGGCCTTTTTATGGCCACCATCAAGCTTATCCAAATGAAACTGTTAATGGGGAATGACATGTGTGTTTTATTTGGGAGAGGAAAGGTGTCCAGCAGTTATCTCACCTGCGTCTGCAAAGTGAAATTGAATTTATAATGAGTTTGATGACTTAAACCATTGATTTTTCTAGCCACAAGATGGAATAGTTACTGCAGAACTAAGAAGCTGGGCACTTAAGAAACAGATCACCCTGATTCAGACAAGCAAAGCCTCCAGTTATGTGGAAAATATAAGTATGTGGTTTGTACATATATCAAAGTATAGACTGATGACATAGAGCCAAGCTCTATGTTTCATTTGCTGAAAGCAGCATTGGCAATTTTGGAATAGTATCAAACAAGATAATAAATAGACTGGTGAGTGGAAACTTATTCTCACTTAGAAGGAATGAAAATGTTGTTAAGCAAAAATAGCTATTATTGCACAAAGGCCAAGTTGTTTTATTATATTTAAGAGGACAACACCCCTCCCATCCCCATAGATGATGAGATTCTTCTTGGCTTTTGAATGCATGTTGTTATGCTTTTCTAATGGTCCATCTCTTTTAACTCATGCTCTTTGTTTCTTACAGGTAATTTTACTTTGTGTGACCGATCACACAGGCAAAGAGCTCACCTAATGGACCCCTTCTGGTGCAGTCTGGCGTGAGCTATTCCTCCTGACCCTGATCCATGCGCAAGTGGGACCTTTTTAACTATTACTTTTAGGGGACAGGCTGGAACAATTCTCTGATGGATGGAGAAATTGCTTTATGAGTGATTGCTCCTGGCAAAACAATCTTTTTCCAGTGCAACCACCTCTCTTGCCATTGGATCACACCCTTAGGCCAAGTATCTTTTATGCCCAATACAATGAGACCATTCTTAGTACATGGACCAATCTAACACTTGAACCCCGCTACCTCAAACAAGCTGATTTAAATAAAATGGTTCTCGATGCCTTAGAAAGAATAATGCTTTCTCAGAACATTCCCTCACACTCAACAGCTTCCCTTCATTTTGCATAGCACGCAGAACCTGTTATTAGTCTGGAATGGAGCAAGACTCTTATTGTTATCAGCAGTTTTCATTATTTATCCAACGTGAACCCTAACTCTAAATAGCTCAGTTTGTTGGGAGCTTGATGGTTGGAAGCTACAGATGCAGAAGTACAAAGAGATACAGGGCGGTGGGGGGAATGTCCCAGGAAAAAAGAAGTGATCAGATCCCCTATATATATATATATAAAAATAAAGCTGTGACAGCCATACTTTTGTCATACTTTTGCAAAGAACAGGACTAACCTTGTGAAGCAACTGCTTCAAGCAGCAGGTAAAATAACAATAATGGGCCATCAAATCAGTTCTGACTTATGGCAACTCCTTTTAGGGTTTTCAAGGCAGAGAATACTCAGAAATAGAGATGGGCATGAAACAGAAATATAGTGTTTCATTTTGTTTTGTTTTGTTACTAGCTTCCTTTGGTTTCATTCGTAACAAATTTTTAAAGTACTTTCCCATTACAAAATGAAACAAAATGCTATGCTCTCCTGGGTGCTAGAGGGACCAAAATTGGAGGGGGGCATATTTGGACTCTTGCCTGTAAGCCACCAAAATTTGGAGAGGATTTGGGGTCAGGTGGCTGAGTTATTAAACTCTAAAGGGGTGCCCCTAGGGGGGGAAATCATTCTAATTGAATTGGGAAACCGCAATTACCCCCCCCCCGCTAGCAATTAGCAGCTCAGCTTCCGAATCCCAATTCAATTAGAATGATTTTTTTTCATAGGGGCACCCCCTTTGGAGCTTAATAACTCAGTCTCCTGACCCCCCAAAAAAACCTCTCCAAATTTGGGGGGCTTACAGGAAAGAGCTTGAGGAAGTTCCCTTGCATTTTGGTTCTCCTATGATGAGACATTTCATTCCTGGAGGGAAGAATGGTTTCATTTTGTTTCATAATGAAATATTTCGTTATGTCATGAAAAGACGAAACAGCATTTCATTTTTTGTTTTGTGTCCATCTCTGCTCAGAAGTGGTTTACTATTCCCTTCATATGGGGGGCACCCTGAGACTGTGCAGTTTGCCCAAAGACATACAAGCTGGATCTACTCACAGGAGGGACAGTGGGGAATCAATCTCCAAACCTTTGGCTCCATGGCTAGTTGCTTCAACCAACTGGCCTATATTAGAGAATTAAAGGTGTTTTTTCATGGTACACATAGATAAGAGCAATGTCCTATTACCAGTGCTGAAGTAAGGTTCAATTGCCAATCCAGTTTACATTGTTCTTGCCCTATATCTTAATCCTTTCCCATCCTATTGGCATAAATATATCACATTTTTATTTATTTATTTTTGCCCTGTTGTATTTATGTTCAGGATGATTTGAAAATCAATCAATCAATCTATCAATCTATCAATCTATCTATCTATCTATCTATCTATCTATCTCTTTGATAGCTTTCCAAATTACCCTGATCTCCCTATAGTGCAGGATTACAAACTTGACACAGTACTCTTTTAAAAAGGAGGGGAAATGAAATATTCTGAATGCTTTTACAATTCACCTACACAAAATGGAAACAATTTGTTACTGTTTATTTAGTCTAGTGGCACTCATTTACAAATCAGACTCCGGGGAACGTTTGTGTCTTGTACTTTCCAACTGTGGCTGTGCTGAACTGCCAAAAGGATCTTCACCTTGTTGGCCAATCACCATAAGTCCCTACCAGTTCATGCCAACTGCAGCCACTGCCTATTAGACTTTCATGTACACAGATGTGTGCCCTGGCCTATATCCAATAAGCATTCTCAAAAATCTTATTACTACTGATTTCCATATCAAACTTTCTGCCAATTTTAAAAAACTCATTCTAGCCAAGAGGTGTGCTCTGCATATACAAAATTACACAGGGGCTCTGCCAACATTCGTCCTGTTTTTAATTAAATGTGTCATGCCAATTTTTTGAGAAACGAAAGGGAGCCACACAATAGGATGGCTAAGGAGCAGAGACACATTGAATTTAGAAAGGGAAACTGTTGCTTTCCAGACCTTCAGATTGTTTCACAGCACTATAGCAAGATGGCTGTTGTGGGTTTTTCTGGATATTTGGCTGTGTTCTAGAAATTTTTCCAGAAAACCTTCTGAAAAAGTTCCAGAAAATGGCCAAACAACCCGAAAAATCCAGAATAGTAATCAGATCCTGGCCGTGAAAGCCACCAAGAATAGTATAGCAAGATATATAAATGTTTGAAATTGTATACTTATTTAGAAAAATAATATGCTGTTTAAGAAGGGATTTACCAAAGTTATATACAATAGAGATGGGCACGGAACGAACATTTGTTCATTTCCATTACCATTTGTCGTTTCCGTTACGTAACAAAACGACAACCAAAATTGTGATGAAAATGAAACGAAACGAACAGAACCACGAAAATTGTGGTCGTTACGTTTCGTTTCTGTTAATGGCAATGCGCAATGAAATGAGCTGTTTTAAATGTTAAAAAACGCCCTGGACATCCGTAAAAACGCAGCAATAATTATTTATATTGTCTGATAATACCTACCAGGGGGGTTGGGGGCTTTAAAACGTTTGTTTTTGTCTTCTCCCATTGCAGTGTATTTTTCTTTTCCCTTTAAAATGGATGTCGCCACCAGCCACAAAATGGAGGCAAGCCATGTGATGTGGGATCATGTTCAACCAATAGCATGCCCAGGTTGCAGACTGGGTGGGCAGGTCTGGCAGCCACAGAGGGCATAAAAAGCTCTGGCAGCCCCCGTCCTCCTTGCAGTCTCTGGTGGGAGTTAGGGTGGGATTGCTGTCTCTGCGACTCTAGCTTCAGTCCTGCAACCTCCCTGTGTGCGTGCGTGCTGCGTACCTCTCGGTGAGTACCCTCCCTTGCCCTGCAGTGCAGTCACTCTGCGGCTGCCTTGCACCCTGGGCAACGCCCGCCGCTGCCTTTGCAGCCTCCCTGCGTACCTAGTCTATACTGTGTCTCTGCCAGCATCCTTTTTTTTTTTTTTTTAGTGTTTTCCCTCTGGTCTGGGGCATTGGGGGATGTCTGCGCACGGAAATGCTTTAAAAATCGTGCAAAAAGCGGGTAGAAACAACAAACAAAAAAACCAAAAATGGTAACGAAATTTTTCCAAAAAATTCACGACAAATGGAAACGAACTGAAACAGACCTCTCAATGACAAACGAAAAACTGAAATGCCATTTTTTGTTTTGTGCCCATCTCTAATATACAATAAAACATGAATAAAATACATGAAGGATATTTATATGTGTATGTATCGAGCAGTATAAATGTTCATCTAAAAAGCCACATGTAACAAATCCATGTCAACTATCTTTGCTGACTTTCAAAGAAAGTAAATATCTCTTCCCACTTCCCACTGCCTCCTGTGCCTTTCCATTTCCTTCTAAAGCAGCTGATCAGACAGGTAGTGTAGTCTCTCTCTCTCTCTCTCTCTCTCTCTCTCTCTCTCTCTCTCTCTCTCGTGTGTGTGTGTGTGTGTGTGTGTGTGTGTGTGTGTGTGTGTAATTCTGTTTCAAGTCACTACCCTTCTCTCTTCAACAATCCTGGGGTTAGAGGTTCTGGAGCCCAATGTACTCCAAAATCATGTATAACTCTTATGCCCCCTTCCCCAAATGTAACTACAAAACTTAAATGGTAAATACACACAGAGAGCGGGAAAATCTGATACTTCTAATTTTTAGATGTCCAACTGAGAAGTTAAGTGCTATCCTAGTTTAGCTCTGCAGCTGGAAGAGTTTACATCGTTTATGAAGGAAATTGTTTTCACAAATGCAAAAACTCTCAGGAAGTACTTCCATCTTCTCCTCCTTAGGAAGATGCATTTTTCAGGTCCTTTTAAATGCTTAATCAGAATCCGATAGGAATGTTTTCCACTGTATGCTCATGTGATTTTTGATGACTGTTGCTACTGTACATCACAAAGTAACATACACATATGAGCAATTTGTTGTTTCTATTTGTGTAAAAAATATGTCCTGCTTTTGTTAATAAAAATAACAGAAAAGAACAGAGAACATGAGCACTCATACAAAAACACATTAGATGTGAAGCAGTTGTGAAAGGGAAACCCCAAGTGTAGCTTTTAGAAATACAGTTTCTATTACACCTTGTGCCACCTTGTGAAAGCAATATCCTTAGTGGACTTGCATCCATATCCAACTGTCTGAGAGTTGTTTTCTTTTCCAGCTACATGATTTGTTTTCTCTATACTTGATTACAGAACACTCTGAACAAATTCACACATGCATGCTTGTCGCATGAAGACTGGAGCATGGATCAAGGACAGACAACACAAAAACATTTCCATTATCTCCACAGACACACATGCAGACTCTGTTCTTCATTAGAGCACAGGAGTCAAGATGCAGAGGTGTGGAAATCTCATACTGTGACAAAGAGGCAACTTGTACCACTTGGTGGCCTATGGTGGTTACTTCACATCCCGTTCATCCCTCCTTGCTGTCCTGCTTGGGACTGGTGCAAAAATAACTTACTTCACTTCCATAGCGTGACAGCAAAAAGTTGTCTCGACCACGCCCATGGAACCGGGAACAGAGCGTGACAACCTTTTGCTGTCTTTTGTCTCTGTTCCTGTTCCGGGACAAGGTCCCGTGAGGTAACAACTATCACACAACAAAGGCAATCTTCTACTCATGAACTTGCGTCCGTCCATTTCTCTCGTACTTTTGAGTGCTGTGGATTGACAGTTCGAATAGACGGAGCACATGGGGTGTGGTGCACTCTTTATTTTTATGTGTTTTTTTCCAAAATAGCAGATCTTGTCACAAAAGAAGGCCGTGAAGTAACACTTGTCACGAGACAAGTTATCACGCCTGTGAGTAAACAGAAACAAGGACTGAACAGGGACAAAACCACGTGACCACGAACAACACTGTCACGGGACAAACGTAATCACGGAAAAAGGTAGGATGTGAAGTAACCGCCTATGTCTCCTAAAAACATGCCAAGTTCATTGTATAGTCTGACTCTACAAAGGATTGTATCTAGGCAAGGAGGAAATTGTAGCTATGGTTTTAGATCTACATAGCCTGTTCACACATGCAACTCTTCACTTGGTGGTGTACCCACTAAATGATAAGCATGTGGGTACGATTAAACTCTGAGCATATTGCCATCAAGAGTACAGAACGGAAATTGCAGATATGGATGTGCAGGATGCTTTCTTGTGTTGACTCTCAAAGTGTTTGGATGTAATAGAAACCCTTCAATCTCCATCAGTTTGCATTTCTCCCCCTCTTTATTTCATACTTTCTGAGTCTGCTTCCATTATTCTGGGAGGCTATTTCAAGCATCAATTGAAAGCTTTACATATTTAAAAAGTCATTCTAAAGAACAAGGAATTTCATACAATTTTGCCTGAGGATAATTGAATCATTTTTCTTGTGCTGGGCTTTTTTCCCCCTAAGAGGGAGAAGAACGTTTCCCTTGGGAAGCAAGATTTGATGTTGGCTTCCCAAAAAGCAAGTCAAATACTCAATGTCACCATCAGGGCATAACCAATGTCATTGCATGACAGGAGTGGAATAATGCATGCAGAATACTTGGCCCTTTGCAGAGCAAAGCATGGCCTCTGCCCTCTCACTTTGCTAATCTCTCCCATGATAAGGCAAGGTTACTAGGGAAATCAAAATCCTCTTAAATCCTAACATTAGATTAGAGAATAACATTAAAGTCATCAAAGAGAAAGGCATGTGAAAGCACAGAGGAACAGACCCTCATGTTGCTGATGAAGATTTTCAGGAGTTCTCTGCATTGCCTGTCATGTAGGCATCAAAGATTAAATTCACTAGGTCTACTGTCCTAGTCAAACCCAGTGATATAGCAGAGAGGAGGGCAAGAGGTATCATTTCAGTGAGGCTGACAAAGTGAAGGGTCCTGATTATTTCAGGGTCCTGAAATAACTGATTGTAATTATTTCAGATTGGACTACCTAAAGTAGAGATGGACATCCTGCAATTTATAAATTGCCTAGACTTTCCTATCCCTTTTTTCTAATCCCTCATAATTTTCCCACTTTACTGCTACTCTGATGCCAAATTATGGCTCATATTTTCCATCAAAGAAATGGAAATTCCATTGAAATAGCCTGCCCTCCAATTTTCATTCAAGCAAAACATGCATGAAAGGTGCACTTGGTTTTCAGGCTGAGTGTTACTGCTCTGGAGGCCTCTCAAACATCCGATTTAGCTTAAAAACTAAGTTCCTCATCTTTGTATGTCTTGTTTTTAAAGGTAATTGGTGCAGTTTGCTATCACACCATCCAAGTTCTCTGGCACTGTGCCAATTTGACAGGCTGGAGTCCATGATTCATGGGATGGGGGGAGGGACAATGCGAACTCCCCATCTCTCCTAAAGATAGCTCCCAAGCATCTGTGGGAGATGAGCCAGCCTGTATGGTCTAGGGCAGGGGTGCCCAAACTTTTTGTAAGGAGGGCCAGATTTGGTGGCTGAGAATGTGTCAGGGGCCGGTTGCTCCCCGACCCTGCCACCCCACTGCAAGCCCCACCCACTGACCCATAAGCGAAGAAGGGGGAGGGAGATGCAGGCCAGCCAGCCGCGGGCTGCTCATTATGGCCTGATGGGCCAAATTTGGCCCCTGGGCCGGACTTTGGGCAGGCCTGGTCTAGGGCAAGTTATGAGGTTGCAGAACATTTCCAGAAGAAGGGTGTGGTCAATCATTTCTGAGTACTCTCTACTTAGAAAACTTGGGAGGGGTCACCATAAGTTGAAATCAACTTGATGGGATATAATTATTCATTGTTATTAAATATTTAGCACCACAACTTAAAAAATAATAAACTGATGCTAACTTCATATGGGATTTCAGGGGTTGTTTTGTACCAATTGAAGAGGGGAAAGGGGGAACCTGAGGTAAGCCTTGCGTCTATAGCATGTGATCAATCATGTGTTCATATAAGAATATAAATAACAGATCAATCTACAGTGGACCCTTGTACAACAAACAGTTTCTATAACATAAAATTTGTACAACATAAAAAATTCCAGAAACGGGAAATTTGCTTAACATAATCGCCTGTGGTGCGAATCCATACAATATAAAAATAGGATTACTCCATTTTCAATGCATTCCTAAGGTAAATTTGTATAAAGGAAAATTTGCTTAACATCATTTCATTTGGAATGAATTAATTCCTTTATACAAATTTCCCATAGGAATGCATTGAAAACGGAGTAATCCTATTTTTATGTTGTATGGATTCGCACCATAGGCGATTATGTTAAGCAAATTTCCCATTTCCGGAATTTTTTATGTTGTGATCCCAGTTGTGACCAATCAAATATTAATGAACACATCAACACATTTTAGATATTGCAGTGATATTACAGATGTAATCCAGTATCAAGTCCCAACTAGAAGAGGCCCAGTGAATCAATGCAACTTATGAAGGAGATGATTCGTCAGATTCCCACTGATCTAATGGGCCTACTTGAGTTGCAAATTACTACTGGATTTTAGCCACTGATAGATGTGTACTCCATAAAATTAATATCAAACTGTGAACAGACGTGAGGATAGAGGAAGCATGTAGGACATGAGGAAGAGAGGAAGGAGACATTGGGAGAAAGGCAGCCAAAACTGCAGCTTCCAACCCATGTGTATTATGTGGTATTGTGGATGTGAGGAGAAAGGCTGACTCCACCATCTTGGCATGAAGTGGTAACCTCCATTCTTGGGAGGTGGATGCCTATGTTGCTTTCATCAAATGGAGACCTGATGAGTTTTCTGTGCAATGTGCAATCTCCTGTCATGTTTAGCTTTGAGCAGCTTGATTAGATCAGCTTGCTCATATGATTTTATATGGGCTTACTAATGCTACCATTGTTTGTAACTGCTCCAGTTATGGTTTTATAATATATTGCTGCTCATTGGAAACACCACAAGTTCCTTTTAATGCAATCTTTTGGTGGAGTGTCATATGAGTAAACAATAATAAATAATAAAGGTTTGCCACCAAACTCTATAATAAAGAGAGGAAACAGTTGCAGCCAAAAAAGGGTGTTTCAAGAAAGCCTATGTTTTGCCTAACTTGAATCTACACCACATGTTGGCTACTTTCCCCTTGCTCTGGACTGCCACCTGCCAAAACTGCCTTTGGCAGATAACGTTCTTGAGAGACGCAGGTGCCAAGGAAATGCCGAAGAGATGAAGAAGGAAAGAGAAAAAGAGTGAGCCAAGGAAATTATGTTTTGCGCTGCTGCTCTATGCATTGTCCAGGGCTGATTTTGCATTAGCACTGGCTTTTAAGACCCCACCTGAGAAGAAGTGCAATAGCATCCATCCAACCCTACCACCACCTTTTTTCCAATACTGGATCAGGACAAATTGATATTAAAAATTTGATGGCCATTCCTGCTATGCTCCTACTTCTTGTTGATTATCCATGAAAAATGCATTTATGCACCTCAGATCACAACTGGGAGATGATACGCTTTTGACTCAACACAAAAATATGATTTATGCTTACTCTATTTCAGATTAACTTTCATTCAAGCTTCCAAATTTTACAAATCTGGTATGACAACCTGAAATATTACTATTGCAGCATGGATATATGTCAGGAAAATTACCCATCTGTGCTCCAAATAGCACCCAGCTGCATTACACCCTCCAGTGAGATGTGTCTGATATCACTCAAGGAAACAGAAACATTCCAGGTTCCCCCCCCCCCTTGAGAATAAGCAGGTGATAAGAGTGCTTGTTAAGTAAACATGGGACAGAATCCTGTGGGGTCTGCATAGTGTAAAATCCAACCTTGTGTAACTCATGGATATAAACACTCCATTTGTCCGTTGCATACTCAGAAACGTTGCACACTCGATTGTGTGCCTGAGTGTGCATCAGACGGACAAGACAAAGAGAGAATTGCAAAACCCTTTTTCACAATATTCTTTATGTGCACATATTTTGCAGAGAGAAACGAGACCCTGGGCGTAGCACATCTGTTGTGTCTGGTGGTTTCTTTTTTGGCTATTTCTCTTGTACTGTTGAAGCATATCAATGGAAGTATATAATATCCATTAAATATGAGGATGCCACATTTCGTTGTCCATTTGTCTTGATTTTTTTTATCATGAAATACCTTAATTTCAAATCTTAATGACACACTGTTGAAGGCCAACCAGTTAGCAAAATTTCTTAAGTGGGTTCAGTGGCTGAACAGATTTTAATGTTTTATTTAGTTTTGAATAACTGCCTAGAGGGGTGGTACTACTCTAGAACTGTTCAGCTTTCCCAAGGCTACACAGGTGGGCTCTTGTCCCAGCAACCATGGTGAAGAATTTAACTTCCAACCTGTGTCTCCACAGCCATGTACTCCAACTCATTGAGCTAATGAACCAAATTAGCAAGGCTATGGTGCAACTGAGATGCAACTGAACCTTTTTTTGTACATATATTTTTTTATTTATTTTCTACACTGATTTATTTTCTACACTGTCTGCTGAGGTGTCAGGAGGGGGTTAAAAATTTTCTTTGGAAACAGCAATCAAGCAGCCAAAGGTCAGTTTGATGAGCTATTAGGAGTTGGTTAAAAAGCTCTCTTTGCAAACTCAGCCAGCACGAGCAGCCCCAACTTTGTTTGGTGATGTGTCAGGAGGGGGTTAAAAACCTGTCTTTGGAAGTGAAATGCAGACACCTCAGCAAGGGTTGCTCCTGCAGGTTGCACTTGCAAAGAAAGATTTTTAACCCCTTCGTGACACCTCATCAGACCTTGCTGCCAGGAGCACAAGGTTTGTTTGCTGAGGTGTCAGGAGGAGTTAAAAACATCTATTTGCAAGCGCAGCCAGCAGGAGCATCCCGAGGTCTGTTTGCTGAGGTGTCAGGAGGGGGTTAGAGACCTCTGTTTGGAAGTCTGCCTCTCTCAAGAAAAAATACATGATACACTGAGACCATATATGAACCGCTTTGTGACGGGGAACTACTGTATTTCACTTTATACATAGAATTTTTGTCTATACCTAACTGCCTCTATTCTTTTAAAATCTAACAGATTAACATTTATTTATATATCAGATTTGTCTTCACATTTCCATTTTCCATATCATACCATTAACCAGTAGCCTTAGACAATCAGAATACAGAAAGCATTTTAATGTAATACATTCACTAAACCAGAAGTTCTTTTTTTTAAATTTCCCCTTTTCCTGCCAACCCCCCCTCACAGATTGCTTCTCCCTTGCTAAATCCATCATCTTCATGGGTCGTTGTATTATATTGACAGTAATCTCGATGGCTGCACTGCCACTGTAAAAGTTCCAAAATTTCCTCTTTTTGGCACCCACATCGAATAAGACCGCCCTCTGTTCTGGTTCAATCTCTTGACTCGGGCTAATTTCAGTAGATATGTTCATCATATTTTGTACATTTGGCATATCCAAAGATTTATCCTGGATCAATCTTGTTGTGTTTGCCTGTAGATTAAGATCAGCTGTTTGTTTTATCTTAATTTCCCGATCAAATCTAATTGCAGTTTTTTCTAGAGACCCAGTGTTTATCCACCACTCCATCTTGTGATCTATCTTGTGGAATTGCTGTTGTAGTAATCTGCAAACTGCATTCCGGTCTCTATTTTGCCTCTGTATCTTTATCAGAATTGAAGATCTCTGTATCTTCAGAGGTTGAGTCAGTGCAGATACCTATATATATATATATATATTTGCAAACTGCATAGAATTATGTTGGCAAAATCCTCTTTTGAGATGTTTCCCCAATCCATTGTATTTTATAGCTCATAAGAAAGGGTTAATGTTATTTTTAATAGTTTCTGCTACTTAATTTTGAAATAAGAGAGATACGGAGGAGAATAACAAGACTAGACTGAAGCCAAAGCAACAAGGGGCAGCCTTCAAGCTTTGTTTTCAAAACATGCGGTTACTCCAAGGTCAAATGATGTTTTTTTGAAGAAACAGCTTTCCCAACACTGATCTTACAGTTGCGTCTTTAAATTCAAAATATGGAAAGCACAGTGGCATCAGGTAGTTTCCTTTAAGTTTCCACAAGAAGGCAATAGGCAGGAAGGCAAGTTCTTGAAATAATGTGTAAACAATCCCTTCTGTGCTTGTCTTTCAAAAACATTCTTTGCTAAAAGCCCCCCCTCCAAAAAAGGGGGGGTTTGATGCTTTTTTGAAGGAAAGATTTCCAAATACCAAGGAAAAGCTTCACATAAAGATAAAAGCATTCTACTCACGACATGCCAAGTATTTACAAGCGTTAATGTCTGGCACTGACAGCTCCGCCTTTACCATAGCAAAGGTTTTCCTCCAGTGGGAGATGAAGCATTTTCCTGCTTCCACAAAGTTCGCCGGTGCTCCCTTTGTGGTCCGCAGTTGCTGCCTCTTCTTCATTTCCCCTCCAAGGAAACTTTATTCTTATTAGGATCCCTTTATCCAGAGGAATTCAACTTGATAAGCTGGAGCACTTATCCAGGCATACATAAAATTGCTCATTCTAACAGATGTGTGCAGATGCACAATCAGGAATGGTTTCCACAATAGAAACAGAATTGCAGTAAATTGTGCCCAAGTGGGAAAGGTTGCAACCAAGCGACTTGGCCAGATTAAAGCTCCTCAAACCATATGCCTATTTACCTTTAAATTACACTTGGACTGGGCAGTCCTCCAAAGGGAGGAAAATTTCAAAAGGAGGTTTGCTTTCAGGCACTCTCTCAAACAGAGGACTATCCCGCACAAAATAGGATATGCATCCACCTTGCCTAAAACCTATATTGATTTTTTTTGTTAGCCTCAGATAATATAAGCAGTTAATAGTTCGCTTAATAATTAGATAGCTTTTGGAAAGGGGAAAATAGAACTAATAGTGTCAAACAAGAGTGGAATTTAGACATGATGATTAATTCTCTCTGCTAACAGTAAGTAGACTTTCCATCTTCAAGGCTCATTGTAAATATTATGCTATTAATAACCCAGTGAAGCACACTAGTTAAGTAGCATGCGAAAGGAATGCTGCAAGGATCATTTATACAGTATGCTTGCCACTTTAAGGCTCTTTTAACATTCCTTTTCTCTGCATGCGTCCTGCTTAATCAGGTCTCATCAAAATGAGGCTGTGAACGCTTGACTACAACCATGTGGCATAGTGGCACATGCCACTAAGCTTTGCATATTAAAATGCATGATTAAATAGGTTGTTCAAGCAAGGAAGTCTGCCTTGTGTAGGCATTTCTGAGTTATTACTTGCTGGGTGGTGGAGAGTATTCTACAAAGAGAGGGGCAGTTGGTGCTTCTAGAAATTATCATTGCTGATCAATGTATGGTTCCTGGGCCCTTTTATGTTTTCATCAAGGCTACTAGTTGGTTCTGTCATACTACTTGATTTTTTAATTTGAGAAGAGTACAAACTGAGCAGAAAGAAGCAAAGAGAAAGTAGCCCTCCTGCCGTGTTTAAGCTTCATTAGAGTATCAAAGAAGAACAACAAAAATAGAAAACAGGCTAGATTATGTGATTTCAGACATACTTTTTTTAAAAAAATCAAGTATATTCCCAACCGAGACAGAGAAAGAGGTTTACCTGATGCTATATAAGACTTTCCCATTTTTGGAGATCCTCAGAAGCTTGTTGTCTGTAGTGACATCATGGAAGTTTGCACCCTTTTCATTGGCAAAGAATAAATCAGGTTTCCAAATAGAGTCCAACATTGATGGGTCTAAATCCAAGGAGTCGTCAGGGTATTCGCTGTAGGCAAGGCGAGAATCATTCCACTGTTGTCTCAGAAAAATGTTCACTCGATAGTCCTACAGGAACAAGTGCAGAAGTTGTTAAATCCCTTGCCAGTGTGTAATACCACAGCACTTTCTTACTCTTCAGACTAATGTGGATGAGTGAAGTATTATATTTTGCTTTGGCCATGACAGTAATGGCTAGCACATTCAGCCACCTCCCTCCCCATTCAAGAAATGAAATTCTGATGGGGCCATTGTACTTCATTTTCTGCTGCTTGTGACAAAACAGAGGACATGTGAAACAACAGCAACAAACCATGGAAATATACTGTACCGATCTCTGCAGCAAGAGACTGGTTGGGCCTGCTTAACCTGAATTGGAGCTCAGTGAATGGGAACTGAGGGTTCGTGCTTGGAATGTTGAGAGAGAGAAGGGAAAAGAACGAGCCGCTCTTTCATAGGATGTAGGAATCAAGGCCATTATCACCTTGACCTCATGTGTTCGACCCCATCCCTCCTTTTAAAATTTGCTTTGAATGAGAGTCTGTTTGGGAAATCAGGAAGCTTTGAGACTGATCTGTCCATGTGGGTTGCAAAGGGACTCTGGAAAGACACAGAGGTTAGAAGAGGGAAATCCTTAATTGCTGATGGTAGGAGGATGTTGCAGCAGGATTACCTACTATCTCCTAGAGGTTGGGGCTTCATTGTGAGATTGATCTGCAAGACATAAGCAGAGGAGTCCTTAGATTCTGATTTCCCAAACACCGAAGGCTGCCTGAATGAAATCTCTCCCAGAGTAACACCTTTTCTGCTCTAATGGCTGCTTACCAGGACTGTCTTCTTCTGTTCTTTGTTGGAGTCTTCTTTAAGCAACCCCTGTAGTCTTTCTTTTGTTACATATTTTGTGATCATATTTGTATATTTAAATCTTGTTGCAAATTGCTTGAAATCCCAGTTTTGGAAGACAGGTGGAACAACATGCCCTCTAATGCATCTCCCACCATATCTGTTGTCCTTGATAGGCAGGTGGTCCTGTGTCCTGCCAGTGGTTGCCAGGCCACAGTCCATCAGTCCAAATCTCAAAGACACTCAGTGGATATTGCATCTCCCAGTTATCATCAGCTGGATAGGCACAGCTGGATGAGTGTCTCAGAATTCTAAACCTGGTGGTAGGTCCAGGTTTTTTTTTTTTTGTTCCTAAATAAATGGACCCAAAGCAGGATGGAAAGAGGCATTGTAAGTGCCCCTGGCATCTTGAGCATGCCTTGTGTTATTTTTAACCCTGGTGTGATTTTTACAAAAGTCATCTGGTTTTTAAGAAACACAAGCAACACAAAAAAACTTAGTTTCATGGTCTTTTAGATTCAAGATAATTATGCTGCTGCTATTGTTGTTGTTTCAGATGGCTTCCGCTTCATCCTAATGATTTCGCTGATAAAACTGATTCCGTAAAGTCCTTGGAATAATTATTGCAATTGCTTCATCATTTTAAATAACACAGCACCAAGAGGTAAGAGGGGCATTTTTTCAAGCCAAAAAATATATGCTTATTTAACATCAGTTTGAACCTGCAGCTTTTGCCATTATGAGGATCCAAGCCTGAACCAGAATGGTTACTGTTGTAGCTACTTATGCAGTCTTTAATCCACTTACAGGAAGCAAGCTCCATTGGGGAAAAAAAGTGGAATTAACTTCTAAACACAGATTCATAAGCTTATGCTGTTAAAACTGGGGAGATATTAGATGAAAGTTTAATTGCTATGGCGTTCTGGGCAATACTGAGATAGTCTCCTGGTTCCTGCTGAGATGGGGCATGGACCATTTCACATTCTGAGCCACCATGTTGTTTTGGAAGAAGGATAAAATTATTCAAATGTAACAAATGGTATCTTTTTAAATTTGTAGAATGCACATTTTTGTAACTTGATCTTTAACCTGTGAGGTAAGGTTGGGCCAAGTCATCCAGCTGGTCCCTTCCTCACAGGGTCTACATACACAACTCAGGGATGAAAGGAGCTTCTCTTTCATAATTCTTCTGCTTTGCTACTACACTGCCTCCTAGCTGTACTTTTCATATTTAACTCAGTGGGAATGATTCCCCTTGATTTGTATGGTAATTCAAAACACCTCATTAGATATCAGCACCAGTACAGTTCATTTTGTGTCCCATAGGGAGGGTCTCCTCCTGAGAGTGAAAAGGGCAGCTTTATAATTAACTGTACGGAAACAAATTGTCCTACTATTCCTTTTCAGGGTTTTCTATAAAGGTCATTAGTATGGGACTTATTAAACATATAGTAATACAGTGGTACCTTGGATAACGACTGCCCCGGATAATGACATTTTCGGATAACGACTACGAATTTCTGGGTAGAGGACTGCCTCTGATAACGAATTTTCCCTATGGGCTGCCTCGGATAACGAATCACAATTTCTAGGTATAGGTCTGCCTCGGATAATGAATTTTCCTATGGGCTGCCTCGGATAACAAATTTTCCCTATGGACTGCCTCAGATAATGAATTTCCAGCATGCATCAGTAAAAAAGAGTTATCCCAGGTGGCATTGCATCTGTACCTTTAAAGTGTACTTTATAAAGAGTTTTGAGCAAAAAAACCCAGGTGTCTGTGCCTTTTTCCTAGGCTATGGAATGAATTAATTGGTTTCCCATTCATTCCTATGGGAAACCGTGTTTCGGATAACGTGTTTCGGATAATGACTAACCTCAGAGAACGAATTAAAGTTGTTATCCGAGGTACCACTGTAATTAGAGATGGGCACAAAACAGAAATATAGCATTTTGCTTTGCTTTGCTTTGCTTTGCTTTGCTTTGTTTCTTTAGTAGTTTCATTTTGTTTCATTAGTAATGAATTTTTAAAGTAGTTTTGTTAGAAAATGAAAGAAAATGTAACACTATGCTGCCCTGGGTCCTAGGGGCACTAAAATGGCAGGGAAGCTTCCTCCAGCTCTTCCCTATAAGCTGCCAAAATTTGGAAAGGGCTGAGTTATTAAGATCCAAAAGGTGTGCCCCTAGGGGAAAAAATCATTCTATGGGCGAGTGACTGAGGCTTTGCTTCCAAATCCCAATTCAATTAGAATGATTTTTCCTCCTAGGGGCACTCCCTTTGGAGCTTAATAACTCAGTTTCCTGACCCCCAAACCTTTCCAAATTTGGGGGGCTTACAGGGAAGCGCTTGAGGAAGCTTCCCTGCCATTTCCTCTAGGATGCATCATTTCATTCCTAGAGAGAAAATGGCATTTCATTTTGTTTCCTATCAAAACGTGTTCTACTGTTTCATAGTGTAATGACAAAACAGCATTTCATTTTTTGTTTTATGCCCATCTCTCATAATAATCAGAGCTTGGAAGATTTACTTTTTGAAAATCTGCAGCTCCTAGAATTTCCCAGGCAGCAGGGGAATTCTGGGAATTGTAGTCCAAGCAAGTAACATTTCCAAGTGCTAGGAATAATACAAGTGTTGCCACATTGTTTTTTAAAAAGCTGCCCAGGAAGACTAGGAAGACCCTTTTTCTCTGTAGTGCTCATTGAAAAAAAATTGTTTGAGGCATCTTTTGCTACCGAATTTTAACATAAATTAGATGCTTTATATTTTTTATATTTCTACATTTGTTTTTAAATAAGTGTTCTAATATTGCTATTTTGATTACATTGTAATGAACAAATTACAAATGTTTTAAATTTCTATTTGTTTTAATCATCTGCAAGCTGGCCTGAGTCCCTTCACCAAGAGATAAGTGGCATAAATATGGAAAATAAATAAACAGACAAAATAGTGTGAACATAAAATATATATACACTTCAGGCTAAACTCATGTACACATTTATTTTGGAGGAAGTCTTGCTGATATGTTTGGCACTCAGAGCTTATGGGATTGCAAAAAATGTTATGGAACTATATGGATATACAAAATATAGCCTTATTTACAATGATGTAGATAAGGTTTAAGATCCTAAGGAACAAAACAAATCAATCAGTCAAATAAACAAAAGGTGCATCCTTAATTGTACACTGTATTCACGCGAACATATGAATACAGTAGTAGAAGGAATACATTTGTGGAAGAGCTATGGTATTGCTCCTGCCTTGAGCAACCCTACATTTCTGATCAATTTTGCTCACAGTGGGCAAAAGTAATCACAGTGGTGGGTCTTTGATTTGAACGAATGGTACTGCTTAGATGAACCACTGAGCTAAATGTTTAGGAGGCATTGCTGTGAAATGTTAAATTAATATCCTTGCCACAATGTGTGAAATAGACATTAAACAGGCAGGGTAACAGGCTCCCCAGGGTAACTATTTCAAATAATTCAGTGACCAAGGATTTGGCCTCATTTAACCATGCTTATGGTGGTGCCTCCTTGAGACCCTGGAGGGTGGCCAATTAGATTGGCCACTACTGACTAAAAGGACTGATCGGACTCACAGACAGATAACTTCAATTAGTCAGACAGATACAACTTCTTCTTTTTAAAAACACGCTGTGTATTTAGAATGAAATTATGGGAATACTGTGCTGATAATTACCATAATACAGGAATGGTTCTGGGTTTGGGATCATCAGATCCGTATTACTTTTCACTGATTACATGATGAACAAGTCAGGGCATATCAGACTTGAGTCCATCCCAAATCCTCCACTGGTGGGTCTTCTAATTTTGCTTTTTCAAAAAATAATAATTGAATACATTCACATCACTTGACTGAAAACAGCTTCATGCCTGAATGGGCTACCAAAAGCCATCTCTCTCTGCTTCCTTGTTCAAGGTGGGGAGAGAGAGGAAACCGAGGGGCATTTGTGGAGTATCCCTCAACTAAGAGAGTTCTTAAAGGGTCAGATTGTGCCCCAAATGTGGAACAAGGGGCTCCATCCCACTATTTTAATGTGAGGTCCCTTCACTTGGACCAAAGTCTGCCCTTGCTTACCAGATGGACCATTTCTAGGCATTGTCTGCCTAGTTGCCTTTCACTCAAATACCTGTAAAACATCTGCTGGTACCCATAAAGGACATAATTCCAAGAATGCTGAACCCGACTGAAACTGAGAAAACTTTAGGTTGTTGCCAAAGTGAACTAGACACTTTATTTTAATGCATGCCATGATGCTCTTCCATTTTTAAAACATAGAGACCATTGTAGGTGGCTCCATTTAAACAGCATCCCTTTGAGGCTGCTTTTCATTAAGGAGAGAAAAAAATATATAAAGCTTCTTCTTCTACTACAAGGGTCTTCTTTACCACTACCAAGAGCCTCATGGAACAGTAGTTAACCTTTGATACAGTTCACAACTTGAGTTCTATCCTAGGCTCAGGTAGCTTGCTAGAAGTTGACTCAGCCTTCCATGCCTATGAGATTGGTAACTTGTGCACTCATCCCTCCCCCCTCTCTGTGGCCTGCATAATTGAATTGTAAACAGCATAATGGGGTGGTATATGAGCAGCACACTTTGCTTTGCTTATTTTATATATATGTGTGTGTGTGTGTGTGTGTCGTGTAGCTTAACCCTTAAGTTACAGATTTCAGTAGAACTTTCTGAGGCGAATAATTTGCCTCTGGATCATGTTCTAGATTTCCTATTGCTGTTGTCTGACCATTTATGTTCAACGGTTGCCTTGGCAACCATTCTCAGAAAGACTGGGGCCATCTTGACTTCTTAGTTACTGTACTTTCATTCTGCTTTCTAGCCCGAATCATGGCTCCTGAACTGAGCTATAATCCTGAAAAAGCCTTTACAAAATCTAATGTTAGTGAATGAAGTAACCAACTTGGACACTAGGCAAAATAACACACACCCAAACACACCAGTCCAATACATATCTTATCAAAATAAATCCCTTTGATTTCAAAGAAGCTTACTCCAAAGTAAATGGCATAGGATCTCAAATTTATATATAAAGGATTTTAAAAGCTTCTAAAAATAAAAATGAAGAAAGGTGCTGTTTCAGGATTAAAGAAAGAAAGCCTGCAGAAGGCATTTTTACTTCCAAACTGCTTTTGAAACTTGGCATAGATCACCTGAAAAAGGTGATCATATCATAGTGTTCCAATTGGAAAGAAAAATGAAGCAGGGGAGACTACACCAGGCCAGATTATATTTTCCATACAACAATTGTGGTACAAGTCCACTGATCTTCTCTACACCAGATAACCCTATTCTACCAAAGTCTATTTTGGAATAAACCCTATTTAGTCTTCTCCTGCTTTGCCCAATTGCATATTGAGAGATTGAACAGATAATTGGAGATGGTGGGCTGAGAGGAAAGTATGCCTCCCATTTGGTCCATCATATTGAGTGGTTCAAAAATAAGATTGTCTTTGTATGACTTCCTATCAATATATTAATAGCCTAGATATACAGTCAAATTACAAGAACATTTTACCACACATTTTTGCAATAGTTAGGTTAGGTCAGATGGAAGAATAAATTAATTTGCCCAGAACAGCTACCTAAAGAACTGTGACACCAGTTGAAAAGTGGTTTTGATTTAAAGTGGATAAACGGAATGAATAGTAACAAAAATTATAAGATAACATATTATGTTTTCAATGATTTCCAATAGGTCTAAAGTACATGTTCATCATTTTGAGATTTTTGGAACCCTCTCTCTTGGCACTGTGTTAGGATTTAGCATCTTGTCGTTTTAATAGCTGTTGGTTTAATGTGTTTTGGCTTCCTGGCTTAATTTGAAAGAAACAAGCGGACCTTAAAATTAAAACAAGACACAACATTTTGAGAGCACTTTGGCCTTTTGCTGTCAGAATGGTAAGTAATAACACAAGGATGAATTAGAAAGAAAACATTAGAAACATACTGAAATGTAAGTCTGATTTCTAAAACCTTACTGCAGTAGCTTTCAGGACAGGGATATATTTCTTTCTTTCTTGATTTATCACAACTGTTTAATGCACTGGAGACTAAGGTACTAGTGCATTAAATATTTGCAAAAGTGATTTCAGCTTGACTGTTGAAATGACAAAAGAAAAGGCACACTTGAGTGTGGGGGTGGTGATAGCACACTGTTTGTTTTGCCAGAAAGAAAGTTTTGTATTAAGGGATAGGTTTCTACCTCTAAATAAACTGAAACACAATAAAATAGGCAGATAAATGAAGGGTCATTTGTTTCCCCCCACATTTTCCATTCTCAGCACATGATCACAAACATTCAGGCTCCACCCACCCCCCAATTGTTGGAAAACATTGCTATTAATTCACAATCTTTTCCTGTGAAACTCAGACCTGGAAGTATCAAATTTGGTTTGGAGACTTTCTTTCTGCCCAAAGTCTCCTAGCCTTTTGGTGCCAACCATCTTTAAGGCGGCCAAAAAGGCATTTCAATCCATAGTGATGCCCAGTATATTTTTCATGAATGCGAGCATTTGTCCTCTATCAGATTCAGAAAGAAAACACCACAAACTCCTATTTAAAATGTTGTGTAAGTATCACAGGCTGGATTCACGGCACTATCTGGACAACTTGTGGTCCTTCCGTTTTACTGGACTACAACTCGCATCAGACCTAATTGACACAGGACAGGAGTTACATACCTTAGCATCCAGTGTCTGTGTATTATCCCTAGATTATTCCAAAATTTAAATGTTTACTCTTTTTTTGTCCAGCCTGTCTACCATTGTTCTGTAAGGATAAAATAACTTCTTAAATCCTCACAAAACCCACAATTTTATGGGACCACAAGACTGTAATACTGTTCATCACATCACTAAAATGACTTTGGGAAGCAAAGCAGATGGATGGTAGTATTTGTAAAAACATTTGGAAGCTATTATTTAAAGAGGTGAGTTGACAGCTTTAAGGAAGTCAGTATCCGATCCGTGGTGAATCGAACAGACGTCCTTCAATACTGTCCACAGATATCATGATTAAAGCAAACAAGGAAGCCAACGATCTTTGTTTGACTCCGCTTCAATATCTAGCCTTGCTATTAGCAGAAAAGCAGCAATGAACACTGAAAAGACAGACAACCACATATTTTATAGACAGTCAATGCAATGAGGGGATTTTAATCAAAGCCATGAAGGAGTCTGATTAATGCAATCAGCACTAGGTCGTGCAAATATTATCATTGAATGCCATCTTGTAAAGTCAGTGACATGCGGGATTTCCACTACTTATCATCTTGTCCTCTCTCTTTGGATTAAATTCATCTGAAGGTAACACAGCCAGCCCATGGCTAGGTTCCGAGCACCTTCATAGAATCTTACAAGACCTAGAAGGATATTTTATGAAATATTTAAGGGTGTAACGTAACTAAAATTATATATAAGTCTGAGATATTCTGAATTAAGAATAAGTTTGAATGTCATGATTTTCATGTGTGCAAAAACTTCAACCCATAGAAGGGCTGGGACCTGTTTCACATTGACTTTTAGCATAAAGCAAAAGGCATTCTATGACTATGTGTTGTGTTGTGTCGTTACATTTGTGACTGACTCTCCCTGACCCCATGTCCATGGAGTTTTCTTGGCAGGAATACTGGAGTGGTTTGCCAGTTCCTACTCCGGGTGCCTACAGCACCTGTTATTCCCTGGTGGTCTCCCATCCAAGTACTAACCAGGGCCGACCCTGCTTAGCTTCCGAAATCAAGCAAGATCGGATGTGCTTAGGGCCTCTAGGCAGCTATTCTATGACTATAGTGACCTATTTTTAAAATGCCTATTATTCATAAGGAAGTACTTTAAGTATGCCTCAGATATGCTATATTAGTAAGCTTGACCTAGAGTCTATTTCTCTGTCCATGAGTATTGGGCAGGACAGCATTTGGGGGTTGAAATCTAGGACTTATCAACTACCTCCGAATAATTAGAGTCACCAGGACTAGCTTACTAACAGGACTAGTTTACTAGCTTTTGAAGCAGATGAAGCAATAGTTACTCCCTGCTCTTGCTAAGGATTACTTAACTGCATCATTGCTTACAAGTCCTGTAAGTTTCATATTTGCTGGGTCCTGGGTTTGTAGACTTTCCCAAGCATTTTTATGAAGAAATATGTGAGTTACCAAATTCTGAAGCCTGATATGGACTTCATGCCTCTCTTCTGGCCAATAATGTTTTGCCAGGAAAAAAGAAGAAGAAAAAAGAAGGCACAACTCAAGATGATACAATTTTGTGAGTTTGCAGCTTCAAGACAAAGTGTATTCTTTTAATATCCTCCAATTCGGCTTGAATCAGAAGGGTCCTTCTGGCAATTCCCTCTTTCTGGAGAAAGGATGAATAAGATGAGCCCTTACTTAAACTCTGGATATTGTCAGCTCAGCACCTGTTTTACTGAGACCTGGCTGCGGGACATCTCTCCATGTTCTGCAGAAATCCAAGTTGCTCCTTCAGATCAAGTTCTTTGGTCCTGTCATGTATTCTAGAAAATATTATCTGCTGTATGTCATTAAGAGACTTCACATTCCAGCAGAAATATATGTCATAGTTGTTCAATGGAGCGTCTTGAGTGATGTCCCCATAACACATTCACAACTACAAGACCACAACTTGCTTAATGGCTGCCACCTCATCAAGTGCATCAGGTACAGTTCCCTCATGTCAGCAGGAGCAGCCTTCAATTCATCAAATTCAGACCTTAAAATCTGTAAACTATGACTCCCAGAGCAAACACAGCCAGTGGCCATATTAGGTAAGGAATTCTAGGAATGGCCACATTAGCTAAGGGCTTATGGCCCACCCAAGAGTCACTGTTTGAAGCTGTAATTCAAAAGTGAGCTTCCCTCAGTCACCTCAACCCGCTTTCTATTGCTGAGGGACAAAAAATAGGAAAAGCCCCCATCCAACCCTTTAGTTGCCCCAATCATCTCACTGGCCACTATTAAAATCCCTCATTAGCAACAACTACATATAGGGTTTGAAATGCACACGAGTACCCTGACAGGAACATGCAGCTTATTTCTGCTAACTCTTTGGTGTCAGACTGGAGTAACAGCAAAAGTACAAAAGCACCTTTGATCTACCCTTACTTGAAACTGCTCTATTTCTTTATCTTTTCCACTTTGGATGTCTGTATTTTAATACTAACGCAAGAAAGAAATCTGCCCTATTAGCAACAGTATTGATTTTATATCAATGCTGACAACTAAGCATAATTTGAACTGACCCTACAATTGAACCGTCCACATATCTGTTTCTCCATCTTTCTTTTCTGTCTGCCTCATGGCAATGCACGGACCCACCTTGTTTTTCAGTCTACACTCCATTTGCAGGTAATCAACACTGAAATAGCTCTAGTCCAATTTATTCTAAAAGAATACAATTCATCTTATTTTGTTGGGGAAGGAAGAAATTAGATTTTGAAACAAAACTGTGACAGTTCCTTCTGAAAGAAATTCATTTGATTTCCATTTAAAATGCATTCAGGGATACCTTGGTGGGGGGCTACACTGCTTTGGACGATAGCCCCAAGAATCTCCAGCCAGGAATTGTCATCAAAAATAACCCTTAAAAGTTCTGCATTTAGGTCCTATAGGTGGTGAAGCTGAAGAACAGGTGACACCATTTGCACCAGCATTAGGAGGTGGTGGCAAAGCTGACCACAAGTAGGAAGGTCCTTGTACTTTACTGCATTCACTGCTTCCCCTATGATGCACATCTCTTTATTCTCCACCTCATTCATTCAGAGGTATTAAGGAGTGTATGTGTGATAGTCATCGCTAGTGTTGTGCTCTTTCACGTTCTCGCTTTCATGTGTGCCATTTTTGCCCCAAAGACTAGCCACTTCTGAACTAATAGCAATATTTCCAGTATACCACTCTTCACACAGCGTTAAGATCATATAGAGCTGATCTTAGCATTGGGCAGAGTGAGGCAGCTGCACCAGACAGCTGGATTTTCTACTTCTGTGGCCAAAATTACTTGACTCTCTGGGGGGGGGGAGACACATTTGCTGCTCTACTTCAGAGAGCAAACTATCTTAGACTGCCCTGTTGACATATAAAGAGAGACTGCTTCCCTAAAATTAGCCTTGTCAGCTGGAATACTTCAACTCTCCCTCACATCTAGACAGTCTCAGATCCGTAGCACATCACCTTCCTTTACAAGATGGCTTCAATGGTTAGTCCCACTCACCATAGTAGTTTCTGCTATTGAACCAAAGCTGTTGATAAATATGTTGCAGGTAACATTTACAGGAGGACCTGCAAGTTGAAGAAATTGACAGGTTGTGTTTATGCCATGTTTTTAGGGCTGTTGTTTCTATGCCAGTGGCATCACCACACTTACCATTGTGGTTTCTGTGACTGATCCAAAACTGTTGATAAAAATATTGCAAGTAACGTTTACTGGAGGACCTGTGGAATGCAATAAAAATGTTGCAATATCTATATATGCCATAGCCAAGTTCTTCTGCAACATCATCTTTTTTTAAAAAACGACCAGGAACAGTTGGCGCTGCAACTAAGCAAAAGGTGAGACTCAACAACAAACAATATTCACATCAATCAAATGACATTAAGATTAGCGATGAGGATGAACTCCCAGTGTTGTCTCCAAGCCTCTGCCCACTCAGAGGCAGCAACCCCACTTCCCTGCCATTTCTCCTCCAGGTACTCCCTCTGGGGTGTCGGGGTACGCCATAGGAGGTGGGGTATTGAAGTACCAAACACCTGTTTGCTTGATATAAGAATTGGCAGTTTGTGCCCATCTGCAATTAAGATTAAAACAATCAAGTAGAAAAACAATTGAAAACATTTTTTAAAAATCTGATCCAAAGCTTAAGAACCCCAAGAAAGAAAAATCAGGACTTTGAAGTGGCTCATCAACCATTTGTTCTGGGACATCCATTATGCTATGTGTCATAAATTCATGGCAATACTCATGGCAATACAACAATACCAAAAGCTGCTACTATCTAGTGTTCCATTCAAATTCGATACATGCCAGACCGGGTTTGAAGTGTATATTCGATACCACAGCATTCAGACTGTGAAGGTTAAAGCATTCTTATCCGCCCACAAGATGAAAATTGCACCACACTCCCAGCAACAAGGCTTAGCTGTGTGTGTGGGGGGGGGATATTTGTGAAGCAGCTTTTACAACTGCCCTCTCACTTCCTGCCTCTGAGAAGACTGCTTGCCTGGCCAATATCATCTAGCCAAGAACTTTAAGAATGACCTCTTGGGAAAATACATATTTTGTCATGTTTGGACTTTTGGTACATGCATTGAAGAAGAGTGTATTGAACTCGAAAGCTTGTAATGATTTTTTTAAAAAAATATTAGTGACCTATAAAGGTTTTGCATTTGTGTTTTGTGATCGCCACCTAGCTCGCCCCCTTCTTTTACCATATAGCAATATATCTATACATACCTATATGTTTAATGTGTATTTTATTGCTTATCTGGTACAGTGGACCCTCATATAACAAACAGTTTGTATAACATAAAATCTGTACAACATAAAAAAATTATGGAGATGGGGGAAAGTTGCTTAACAGAATCACCTATGGGGCGAATCCATACAACATAAAAATTGTCGTGATTAGGGATTATTCTGTTTTCAATGCATTTTTATGGGAAATTTGCACAAAAGAAAATTTGCTTAACAGAATTTCATTTGGAACAAATTAATTCCTTTATACAAGGTACCACTGATTTTGTTGTTGTTGTTGTTTCTATGTTTTGGATTGATATCGTCTGTTCATCTCCTTGAGTTGCCTTGCATAGGCTGGTGGTATATAAATTTTAAATAAACGAAACTAAAACTACTATTTGTCCAAGGAGCACTTTCATTTTAAGGTGTGTAGCAACAGAAGCAGCAGTAGTGGTGTGTGGGTGTGGGGTGGGTGTGCGTGCATGCACGCGCGCACACACATGCATGAATAAGTATGCAGTTATTAATTAAGACTGGGTACAAGACTGGTCAGGGGTGAGTAATATTAAATTTGCCCTCCTAAATCCTCATGGTCACCATGAAAAATAGAGGGAAGGAAGAGCCCCTGCAATTAATTTAAAAAAAATACACCAGCTATAGTTGTTATTAAAGATGTATGCTGTCTTTAGAGAAAAGTCGCAAACTGAATCAAATCAGGCATGTCGTATGTGCCATTTGGGGCCAATAACAAGGCATAACAGAACACTCCTAACTGTTTCCCAGATGAAAAGGCCATCTCAACAGATCACAACAGAGTTACAGCTGTCTTCTCTGCTCCTCCTTATTCTACTTCATTGCTGCTTATTTTCTCTCATTGATGAATTCCAAAGGAATGTCTGTTGCTCTTGTAGTCTGTTTCTAGAAATAAGAAGAACCAAAGAACTCTTTCGTTCAAACCAGCCTTTGCACTTCAAGTTAGATTTTTAGTATGTTTTCTCATCCTTGAGAGAAAAATATTTTTTCTTTTGGCCTGGACATATTTCTGGAAGCTCAGTTACTTATTAACCTTGGGACTTTCAGTTCTCTTGGACAAAGAATTTCCCAGGCCAGAATTCTGGGGGTGGTTAAGACAAGAAATCAAAGTCTTCAAGTTCTTACAGGTGGTCAGTTAAGACTATGGTGGTCTTTTCAATTCATGGGGAAAACAGAGGAAGTGGGTGGGCCGGGCTAAGCTCCATGGAAACTGCAAGGAATAAGGAGCACAGTAGTCATTCAATCTCAAGTAGGAGAGTGTCTATGGATAGTAGAGTTTTTCCTCTGTCTTCACCACACCCACATGTATAGGAGAGCAACTCCCTCTATTCATCGTGAGTTTACCCAAACTGTAAGGCCTGAACTTGGCTTCGGTGAAGTACTCTGCCATAATCACATACACACACAAATACACCCTCTGCTACCTTCCTCTTCTTCCTACCCTGGTGCTTTCCTTCTATGGAGAATTTAGAGTGAAATGTATCCATTTCTGCAGGCGTTCCACCTGAGTCACTGAGTCCCTCCAAATCAGAAATGCACAGTAACACTACAAGGAGGCTCAGATTGGAAGTCCGTCTGTTTCAGAGGAGCCCAGCTTCTGAATCTGTCAACACCAAGCTAACGTGGCTTCGGTTTTGTCTCCAATCCAGGAACAGTTCCTTGGCTGGTTTTATTTTCCAGTACCAGAAGCCTCTCCCACTTACACCCAAGGAACCAGTTAGAGTCTCTCAGCAAAACTTCCCATTTAGATCAAAAATTAATGTAACATGAAGGAGAAACAGGACTGTTATACCTCAGATAATCTGCTATTAAAGCTACTTTGACGTTCGCTCATGAAAGACTTAAAAAAACCAGTTACTATTTCAGCAGTTCAGAGCCAGGAGCTGGATAGCAGTGTTTTAATCTGGCTTCTTGCTAAATTTATCAGGACCCATGAAGGTGGTCACTATGGCACAGAAGCTCTAATCAAGTAAAATGTTGAAGCAAAGGAAAAAACAAAATATTCTCAGGATTGGCACTGGCTGACATTTTTGCTGTTTTCTGTTGCTTCATGAGGGAATGGGGGAGGATTATTGCCTTTAGCACTTAAACCTATCTCGAGTTTTCCAAGGACTTTGTGAGATCTCATTAGTGAACCCTTTCTTGTTTCTGGAAACACTAACAACAATAAGAGAATGTCCAGAGGGGCAACCATGTTAGTTTGCAGTCTTGTTGCGTGAGAAGGACTAACATTATTTTTTGGCATGCATTTTTAAGAACTGCAGCCTACTCTCTCCACACCAACACTTGGAAATAATTTGTTGATTCTAATTAGTTAATTTTTAATTTCTTAATTGTTTGCATGACATGGACTTAAAGGTCAATTTAATTTTTTGGCCTAATGTAATGTTCTCCATATAACAATAACAAGTCTTCTCCCACCCCCATTCCACAATCATTAACTGTCAGTCACAACATCCTCTGCCTAAGAAGCAAAAGTGTTTTGTTTATATGTCGCCCCATAGCGCTTCAAACACTCTCTGGGCAGTTTACAATTTAATTATGCAGGCTACACATTCCCCCCCCCCCGCCTCCAGCAAGCTGGGTGCTCATTTTACCGACCTCAGAAGGATAGAAGGATGAGTCAATCATGAACCTGCTACCTGGGATTGAACCCCAAGTCGTAAGCACAGTTTTAGCTGCAGTACAGGCATTTAACCACTGTGCCACAAGGCTCTTACAGAACCTTGGCAGTTTTGTCTTCTTTGTTAAATATTATCTACAATTCGAATTGTTGTGGCATCTAACTGAAAGGGTGCTGAGAATGGAGGAGTGAGTGTTGATTCATCCCATCCAGAATTCCAGAGCTCCTTGGAATCAGAAGCCAAAAACTTATTAATGCTGAGAACAGACAGACAGCACACAGTGGATGGGAGCAAGTTTGCAGAGGCAGATGTTTCATGTTCTCCTACAAACTCATCCACTCATTTTGCATTAAAGTGGAAATGTTTCTTTGCTGCTCAGGGAGTGTGTAATCAGTGCTCAGGTGCAAGAGGATCCTTAATATAGCCAAATAAAAGTAGGAATTGCCTGTCAGCCAGGAAATCTGTTCCCCATTACCAGATATAACAAAATCTTTCCAGGCAGCCTTATCTTCCATAGTCATGCAGACAAAACTGTTCCACCTGCTGCAGAGTAGAAAAAGCAACGTTGCATAGATGGATAAACTGAACGCATGATCCAACCCGTACTCTTTCCTCCAAATATGTAAAAGATTTCCCCTACATTTGAAAGTCTAATGTCATTTGCTTATATGTGCACAGTATAGTGGTACTTTGTATAAAGGAATTAATTCATTCCAAATGGAATTACGTTAAGCAAATTTTCCTTCATAGAAATTTCCCATAGGAATGCATTGAAAACAGAGTAATCCCTAATTGCAACCATTTTTATGTTGTATGGATTCGCCCCATAGATGATTCTGTTAAGCAAGTTTCCCCTATCTCTGGAATTTTTTTGTGTTGTTCAAATTTTATGTTAAACAAACCGTTTGTTATACAAGGGTCCATTGTATTATCATTTCTTTATGCCTTTTTGCATAGTACTATCACCTCTGAAACATGATATTGTTAGACAAGCCTAACATTTAAAGAGAGAGAATCAGGGTAGCTTAGAATATGCTGGCTGTAGAAGGACTATATTCCACATACATACCAATAGGGACTATATCCTATAGAATGAATAGGGGCATCCTTAGCCTCCCCATGTGTACCCCAAGGATCCTAAGTGTTCTGTTTCCCTTTCTTCACTGCCTCAATGATTAGTTATCATCTGGGTGGCACAGAACCATTTTCCATTTTTTTTACGGTTCTGAGCAGTGAAGAAAGCAACAGTTGCAACTGGAGCTGGCAAATATTAGCATTGCTGCCAATGCACATCCCTGTTTTGAGCCATCAAGTTGTCTCTGACTTGCATCAGTTTTATGAAGGAGAGACCCCCAAAAGGTCCTAACTCCGAAGAGCCCTGCTCAGCTCTTGTAAACCCAAGCCTGCAAAAATCCCTCACCCATTTGTGTGAAATTGTGAAGAGAAATGAAAGGAAATCAGTTTTGTTTTGTATAATAAAGTGTTACATTTAGATAGGGTGGGGTGGTTTTTTTAAAAAAACAGTTAACATTCCCACAACAAATGTGCCAAACGGCAATCAAATTACTCTAAAACGTTTTGTATGAAATAATGTAAAATGCTGATGGTTGGTTTTGTTTTTTTAAAGTGATTGGTGTTTTACAGCTCAAGGGGGAAATCATTTTGAATCTATTGAGCACCTGTTACGTCTTTTCTTTATGTTATAAAAACATCCAGCTGAAACCAAACCCTTTAAAAGCACGGCTCTGTGCCTTCCACTTCAAGAACAGAGAAGCAGAGAGAAAGCTGCAAGATAAGTGGGCAGAAGATTTTGGAACGTTGCCTTACCCTGAAGTATTTGGGCATCAATTTAGACCAGACCCTGACCTACAAAAACCGTTGTCAAAATATCAAGCATAAAGTCACTGCCAGAAATAGCATACTTAGGACACCGGCTGGGTGTGACTGGGATGCACACCCACAAACAATAAGGACAAGAGCTTTACTCCACACAGCAGAATATATTAGGACTGTATAGTAGTAATCAGCACATGCCAAACAAGTGGATCCTGTAGCTTTCGATGAATCATATAAGATTATTTTACTGGCTGCCAGAAACCTCTCCTCCTTGAATGAAAAAAAAAAACCTATTATTTGGCTGGCAATGCCCTTCCAGAGAGGTGGTAGCAAATAATGAACAGAATAAGGTCACACAGTACCAACCAAACTCAGCCACTTCATGGACACCAACTCCCTAGACAATGGCTAAAACCAAGGAAAGGTTTTCTGCACACATCTCAAGATCTAGATATTAAAGGAGAAGAGGCTAGGCGAAATCTCTGAGGAGCAAAAACAACATGCCATGCAGAGTGGATGAATGGTGAAGAATGTGTCCCACCAGGGCAAGACTATCAACTGGGAGACTCTTAATAGACTTTGAAGTGAAGTAGGAAGTAAAAAAGAATAATCAAGTACAATGGAGCTAGTTGGATATGGGACAACTTTTCTGTGAAAGTGGAGAAATTCAGTCAATGCACATACTGTACTGTATATGTATATATATGCACCCCTACATATACTGAAGAAGATCATGGAAATGGCTAAGATAACACTACGATGTTGAAGTAGCATAAAAATAAAGGTAAAGGTTCCCACCGCACATGCGTGCTAGTCCTGTCCGACTCCAGGGGTGGTGCTCAGCTCTGTATTCAAGCTGAAAGAGCCAATGTTGTGCCAGTCGGTGGCCATGCGGCCAGCATGGCTGCAAGGAAACACTGTTTTACTTTCCCATTTTTTTACGGCGGTACCTATTTATCTACTTGCATTTACATGCTTTCAAGGAGCTGGGGTTAACAGTGGGAGTAACCCAACAGTGGGTTACTCCGCTGTATGGCACCCGGGATTCAAACCACCGAGCTGCTGACTTTGCAGCTGACTGTTTCAGGGTACAAAAAAAATAGCCTGGTCATTCCAATATTTTAATTGGTTTGAATTATATTTATATTTTACTTATGTCCATCATTTTTAACTATGCAGCGCTCTGACCACAGATAAAGTTTGCTGTCTAATAATTAAACCAACAAATTCTATATCATGTGTTGACCATTTTACCAAAACTAGGATTCAACATAGCTTTTAACAAATTATGTCCAAGCTCTGGTCTGAATCAAGATTGTTCGGAAGGGCAGAATTTAAGACCTTCCATTCAGGTGATCCCTATGTAGGACTGTCTCAGCAATCATTAGCTGTTGATTTCACAAGCCAAAGTCCACCCCATTCAGGCCATGGGATGTTAAGTGATTAGCCCCTTGCACAAATCATCATGTATGTAACAATCTTCTATGGGCACAAATGTGTGCATAATAGACTATTGCATGTATCGTAGAAACCAAGAGGATTCTGACCTCTCATTTTATTTTATTATTTTATTTACCAGCAGGTTTTACCCTGTTTTGCATGACTATTTAAAATATTTTTATTACGCCCCTGCCTGTTCAGTCCTCTAGCTTCATCACTACTTAGAAATTGCTTGCAGGCAGATCTTCAAAAGAGATTTCATCTGTCTGCGATAAGCAGGCGAGGCTTTCCCATAATTGCAATATTCAGCCATCAACTGGGAGAAGATGAGTCTTTATTTATCCACCTTGTCATATTGTTGGTGGCTGCTTTTGCTGGATAATCACATGGAGGGTGCAATCAGATGATGATTTGCATTTTGGCATGGTCAGGAATGATCTGTTTTCTGGGGACTACACAATGTACAGGCAAGGATGAAGCAGCTTGGGTCTTATCCTTGGCTCACCATACCTTTTTGGATCAGTGGCAAGGGCTATATTTGGGGGGGGGGGAGTAGGATCACTCAACTTGAGGTCAGTTTCCAGCATCTGTGATTGTTGGTGTCAAATCAATGTGGGACTTCTGGGCATTTCTTGCTACTTGGGTGACAGCAAACTAATGCAGTGCTATGCCACTTCCCAACAGATTTTTTTAAAATTCCCATACTCTCCCACAAAGGGACAGTATGCAGCACAATGGAGGCTGAAAGGTCTGTGTGGGCTAATCTAGGTCACGTCGAGGTGTGATGTAGTAACTTGTCCGAAAAACAGTACTTGTGGGTGAATACGGATGATGGTAAGTGGCATGCTGCAACTTGGAGTGACCCTATGTGGCGCAATTCTGTCTGGAATAACTTGACTGTCTAGTCCAGTGGTTCTCAACCTGTGGGTCCCCAGATGCTCCTGGACTGCAACTCCCAGAAGCCTCCTCCTCTCGCTGTGCTCAAAGGGGTTTCTGGGAGTTGCAGTCCAGGAGCATCTGGGGACCCACAGGTTGAGAACCACTGGTCTAGTCATCCCCTCAGAGGCTTATTTCTCACAAAAAGAATTTGCCACAACAGTGACTGTGTGGTAATTGTTGTGAGTTTTTTGGAGCTGTTTGGCAGTGTTCTGGAAGTTTTTCATCCTGACGTTTCACCAGACTCTGCTTTATCTTGTTGCTCTGCTCGATACTTACTAGGAAATGAAAGGGAGCAAGACCTGGAATCTAGGGCAGCTAATGAACTAAATAGGCATGAGGTGGCATGCTTAAAATCCAGAGAAAATCCTTTCAAGCAGGTACTATGAACCTACCTATAGCTTTGAAAACCATGGTTTTCCTGGCCCCCTTTTAAGGTCACTGCACCATTTCATAATTTCCTCCCCCAAGATTTAATTTGGTCCGATCTTCAGGTTTATTTTTAAAATGGCTCCTTAAAAGCTTTATATTCAGTCAATGTGTAATCTGATGCTCTTCAGTAGATCGTATTCAATGGCATTCAAAACAGGGGATTGACCACATTGATTCACAGGAATAAAACAAAAAAAAAACAAAAAAAAACCCCAAATCAATAGATTGCAGGGCCTGCCATGCTAGAATTAGACATGGGCACGACTCAGCGAAATTTTCGTTTCCGTTTCCGTTTTTCATTTCCGTTACGTAACGGAAACGGTAACAATAATTAAGCCGTCAGAACTCGAACTCAAGCCGAAAAAAGAAAAATTTGGTCGGGTTTTTCATTTTCGTTTGTGGCATCGTGGCGATCGCACAATGCGAAGCACAGAAAAAGTTTTTAAAAGTTTTTTTTTTAAAAAAACCCGACTCCCGGCCAAAAAAGCAGGCGAAAATATGCCTGCCTGAGGCTTTGCCACCTACCAGAGGGGTGGTTTCTGGGGGGTCCCCGGCCTTCCCCCCCCTATTCTCCTGTCCTGGGCTGCTTGCACCAGGCTGGGGGGGGGTCATCCTCGTCGTCTCGCCATGCTATGCGGTGGGGGGGGATCCAAAATTGCGACTGCAATATTTATTTTTAAATCGTGGTCCAAAAACCCACCAAAGCACAACGGAAACATGTGAAAATTAGGTATTTTAAATGCCTGAATTTTTATAGTAGCAGCAGTGGGTTTTTTATAGCAGTAAAAGGTCGCACTGATTTTATTTTATTTTATTTTATTTCTTATTTTTTTAGACCTGCCCATGTGGGCTGGGCATGGGATGGGACCATGCAATTTTTTTGAACCATTCCACCAATGGCATGGCCAGGTTTTGACTGACACTTCTGGATGTGCCAGAGGGCATAAAAAGCCGAGGCACCTTCCAGTCTGCTCTTGGATGTGGTGGAGGGTGGAGGGCTGTGTGGCTGGATGCTGCTGGGTATTCGAATTTGGAGGGAGGCTGGAGGCTTTAGATTTAAGTTAGGCAGAAAATAATTTAGAAAATAATTTCTTTGATTCCCTGCAGCTTTGTCTGCTGAAGGGAATAGCAGTTTATTCTTTATTTCTTCTCTGGCAGTTTGTGAGGATTTTTTCTGATATTGGATAAAGGGGGAGGTTCGACTGGGAGTGGAATATTATATACTACCATTTATTTTCTATTTTCCCAACTTCAATTTGCTTGCACACACACACATTTGGGGTGCAAGCCAAGAACAGAACCTCTATCCTAAGTGATATCCTAACTGCCCACTCGCCTGCCCGCCCGCGCCACCACCCACCCACTCGCCCGCCCGCGCTTCCCCCCGCCGCTGTCGTCGCCGCCCATGGCCACCTGCCACCGCCGCCCGCCCGCACCTCCCCCCCGCTGCCTAGGGCACAAAAACACCTAGCGCCGGCCCTGATTGCGGGACGCCCCTATGCTCGTCTGGGAAGTCAAATTGCGCTATTGCGGTCGAAACGACAAATGACAAATGACAAACGAAACAACACATTTTTGAAAAATTTCACGACAAACGGAAACGACCCTAAACAGACCCGTTCCGACAAACGAAAACTCAAAACGTCATTTTTTTTCTGGTCGTGCCCATGTCATTATGAATCCACCAAATACGTGAGCATTTAAAATTCTCCATACCATTTAGTCAAGCTGTTGTTGTCACATGCTGTCAAGTGGGAACTGGTTTAGGTCAAGTCTAACAGGACTTTCAAAGTAAGTGAGAGATTTAAGAAGTAGTTTTACTAGTTGCTAGAGATGGGCACGATTCAAAAAAATAATTTTTCGTTTTTCATTTTTCGTTAAGGGGTCTGTTTTGGTTCGTTTTCGTTTTTCGGGGGGTCACGCATTTTTTGTTTTCGTTACGAAACAAAATGAAAAAAACAAAACGAAAACGAAAATTTTTCGTTTTCGTTAGCATTCTTTTCATTGTGATGTGTCTGTCATAATGAAAACGAAAAACACGGCAAAATTTTTCGTTTCGTTTTCGTTTTTGTTTTGTTTTCTGGAAAATTTTCGTTTTCCTTTTCGTTGTGTAACGAAAACGAAAAACAAAAATGAAAACAAAAATTTCGCTGAGTCGTGCCCATCTCTACTAGTTGCATTCCCTCATTGATATTCCCTGGCTCACTGGGGATTTGAACCTCGGTCTCCAGTCTTTGTACGTCACTCTCTCCACTACACCATACCAGGTAGCTTAATCAAGGTAGATAGTTATGTTGTTGTTGTTTTTTAAAAAGGAGGATAGATATCCAAAATTTTGGCTAGTATTTTGATCCAAAATAAACTTTTGAAGCCTAACATTGCCATGGTTTATTGTACCCAAACATAAAAATGACTTCGATATCTTTCCCTTTCCTCATTTAAAAATATATCTTGCCTACTGAAGAATTCTGGAGAATTTGAAAGATTTTTTCCCCATTTTACGAACATACAGTACATCCTATAAAGTAGGGGTGGAAAACCTTTGGCTCCCCAGATGTTTTGGACCACATTTATCATTGGCAATATAGGCTCAGAATTTTGGGAGTTCTGGTCCAAAACATCCAGCAGGCCAAAGGTTTCCCATTCCTATGACAGAGATACTGCCTATCTGTGGATTTGGGATTTTGTTTCTTAAACATGAGTTCCATTGTAATATTCTTATCCCCACTTTATGTTATGTAAGCACTCTTGCGAGAGAGCATGTATAATACCTGCATGTATTATACCCTGCAATCTGCATATATAATATAAAGAAATACAATAGATGGTTTCATTTGTGCTTATAAGTACACTAGGATCATCAGAACATAAGAGGAGCCTTCCTGGATCTGATGACACATCCAGCTGTTCCCAGCCCAGTTTCTGAAAACAGCCAGCCAGATGTCTCCAGTAGGGTTACAAGTACATGCCAAAGGCAACAGCTTTCACTGAGAAGAGATGGAAAAGGATTCACCCTGGGACACTTTAAATGCAAAGCATGTGCTCTCACAGTATGTTCTGGCCCCTATGGAAATGTTGGCTGTCAACTTTTCACAGAGGGAAAGACAATAGAGTGGTTTATACATGTTGAGAGTTAATCTGTTGAGAGATGCTGTAGCCCTGCTCAGAAGCTCAGACTTGACAATTTGGTGTCCTTTGTGTTCAAGCAAAGGAATGGCAGACTCCATATCCATACCCTTTTGATCAAGAAGTTTTTTTTTAATTAACTATGGGCTTGTCATGATGGTTGAACAGGCTCTCATGTTTAAACAATCTGCCATACTTGGTTTGGTTTTGTATGCATGTGTTTGTGTCTAATCATTTTAAGTACTGTACATAATTATTGATGATTGCTTTACTGGTTTTGGAAGTTGATTAGGCGCCTAGCAAGTGAAAAAGATGAACATTTATATATACTGTATATAGTCCCTGTATGTCCAAAAATATTACTAGTAACTTCAGTAACAAGGCATGTTCAAAGGTAACTTCACTAATACAGACCAACCCCATCAATGCTCAAACTCAAACAATCAAATGACTCATGTTCAATACCACGGCCACTGATCTGCAAAGTCCCCCAGGGTTATGGTCTGTCTCCTATGTTATTTAACATTTACTGTATAGGAAACCACTGGGGGGAAATTATTTGGAGTTTTAGGGTTCAGTGTTAACAGTATGCTGATGACACTCAACTCTACCTTTCGTAAATCTGGATTCCAAGTAAGCTCTTTCAACTTTAGATCATTGCTTAGCTTTGGTAATGAACCAGGGGGAGGAAGAACAAACTGAAACTAAACCCAGACAAGCACCAAGCAGGGGGGCCAAGCTATAGCTGATGGGGCTTTTTTCAAAATGCCCTGATTGGCTGTAGCGTGGGACCCCAGCTGGGTGCTTGCAGCAATAAATAAATAAATAAATAAATAAATAAATAAATAAATAAATAAATAAATAAAATTAAAAAGCACCGAGCAGGGGTCCCGCTCTACAGCTGATGGGGCTTTTATAAAAAAGCCCTGATCAGCTGTGGCACGGCAACCAGCTGGGTGCTTGCAGCAAAATAATAATAAAACAAATAAAGCAAATTTTAAAAGCACCGAGCAGGGGCTCCACACTACAGCTGATTGCGGCTTTTTTTTAAAAGCCCCAATCAGCTGTAGCACAGGCCTCTTGCTCAGGGCTTTAATTTATTTCTTTTCTTTTCTGTTTTGGAAAGTCTCAGAAAACTTCAGTGGTTCCAAAATGTAGCAGCCAGATTGCTGACTGGAGCAGGTTACAGAGATCACATTACACCCCCTTTAAAGCAGCTCCACTGGCTACCTTTCAGCTGTCGGGCACAATTCAAGGTGATGGCCTTACAAAGCACAAAATAGCCTGGGTCCAAGCTACCTCAAAGAGTGAGTATTGCGGGATGAATCAGCTCGGGTGCTAACATAATCACAAGAGGCCTTTCTCTCCTTCCCGCCACCTTCATGTATGGGTCTCATAAGAAAACATGAAAGAACCTTCTCTGTTGTTGCTCCCAGACTTTGGAACTCCCTCTTGCTGGAGGCCAGGACTGCCCCATCTCTGCTGTCTTTCTGGAAGGAGGCAAAGACCTTTGTCTTCAAGAAAGCTTTCCCTGAATGATGGACTACCTACCATGTGACTTTTATATGGATTACCATGCATGACTGCATTGATTGATTTCATAAGAACAACGAAGTTTTCCGCATTTACTTTCCAACCCTCATAATGGTTTTTTTTCTTTTTGTGTGTTCTTTGTAGCTTCAATGTTACCTTTTAATGTTCTAAGACGCCTCTTCTAATTCCCCGCTCTTAACTTGAATATGTCTTAGACTAAGGTTCTGGGCTGTATATTGTCCCTCATTATTGTAGGCCACCTTGGGTCCTTTTCCAAGGAGAAAGGTGGGGTAAAAACTAACTATTTAACTAACTAACTAACTAACTAACTAACTGCAGGATAACTCAGTAGTAGAGGGCTGGAATCCAAGTTCAATGATGATGATGATGATGTAACAACTAGCTATTCTGAATAAATACATGTATAAAGCAGACCACAATCCTATCACAGCTAATTCCATCAATTTGAAAAAAGGGTTATGCACAGGCTTAATAGATTCCCCCATGGAAATCAATAGCTCTTCAACGTGGTTAATTTATGATTGGTCATGCAACAAACTTCAGATTGCATGTACATGTGATGCCTGAAGCAGAAACATGTCCCAAGCTCTGCACTGTTCAAATGTTCATCCTTCTTTTATTGAGTTAGTTTTGTTTCTTGTATGTCTCCAGAGAACAAAACTGCGAAACTGCAAAATGTTGTACACATTACTGGATCACATTTTCCTTTGAAGTGTATTGTATGCAAGATTAATGACACTCTATGGGTTTGACATGCTCAAAACAAGATAGATTCCTTCACCTGCCATTCCTCCTGCTTCCTTATTGACAATCTCTTCCTGCTGTGCCTGTCTGACATTCTCTCTGGGCACAGAGATATCACTGCTTGATACTGGAATACAAGCATTTGAATGAAACCCACTAGTGTTGTTGAGCCCTCTTGCCATCTCTTCATCAACAACTAGCAAATCTGAATTCCAGTTTCAAGAGCTGAACAGATCAACATGGCATAACTTCTTGTAGCTTTCAGGACTATAACATCACTGTCTATGCAAGCTCAGGAATCTAGGAACAATGATCCAGAAAAATCACATTTCCAAGTTCTACATCCATGGTCCGATCCAATCTCCTGTCCCTCACTGTGACTAAGACATTTCTTCTTGGAAAATGAAAAAGCAGGACATACAGGAAATATCTGTCTCTTGTCACTACTACTGTTTCCCTGCACTTGGTGTTTGAGGCGTGCTGCCTTTGCATCTATGGGTGATATGTGGCCATTATGATAAAGGCCCATTCAAATGCACTATTGACTATGGATGTCCAGAACTTATTAGCTGGAATCCTTTCTGTTTTAACTAAATGGAGATGTTTTTCCTGGTGAAATAAATAAACTAAAACAACACATTTCGAGAATGAGAATGATTAATAGTGCATGATTATGTCCCATGCAACTATATGCAGAGCTTAGAAAACTTCATATTTCGAGTTGCATCTTCCAGAAATGTTCAGGTAGCAGGGCGATTGTCCATGCTGGCTGACATTTTTAGGGAAAAAATTAACTTCTTCAAGCTCTTAGTGGCAGAGAGGGATTGTAACAGCCAAGGTGTGGGTAGCAGCTAGGATATCAGCAGCAAATAGCCAAGACCAGGGTGTTCCCAGAAGCCAGGTGGGGTTAAGGCCAAGAGTGTGGTCAGCCAGTCCAAGTTCAAGATTCACAGAGATGGTAGTCAGCCAATCCAAGTTCAAGATCCACACAAAAACAGTCCAACGGGGAGGGGGAGGCCAACAGGAAAACTTCCAGAGCAACAGAGTTCCAGGAAGGTTCAAGGTAACCAGGCTGAAGCTTCAGGAATCTAGAGGTCTCCTGTTGCTGAGGCAAGGAACAGCAAGTGCGGGCTGCTAGTTTTATGCCAATAGCAGTCCCCACTAGCTGCACTTCTTCACTGCCTCAGCCCAGTGGGGCCTGACTCTGCATAGAGGCTCCACATTTGCAGAGTCAAGTGGCCCTAATCCTGACAGGGATCTCACTCTTGGCGAATAGCCTTGCTACAGGCAGCAGTTTGTTTGCCACATTTAGAAAAACAAATTAAATGAGATGCTCTAGAACAGGAGCAGAAGAGCTGGGCTCGCCCAAAATATTTTGGTGCTAGAGATAAGGGTACAAGATGGTGGCCCTTTGACATTCAAGATGCATGGACTCTAGCAGGTGACAACTATGGCTTCTCCATAACATTCTAGCTGCTCCTGCTAAACTGAAAACTCAATAGTTCTCCAAGGCTATAGGTCTCCCCAATATATGTGACATGACATCAGAGCATCTATTCTCTCGGGTGCAGAAGACATGGAGGGCAGGTAATGATCCACCAAATGTATTTCTTCCTTGCATTTTCTATAAAGAACAGGTGAAGGATGGCTCAGATCCACCTATGCCTTACTCCACACACCAAAGACAATGAGACAAGCAACACCTATGCCATTCAATTTGGCTTCCTTGCCCAGATGGAATGCTTTAATCAGCCCTTCATCTATCACATTCCATGCTGCCTGCTCAGTGGCCCACTTTAATGCAAGTGGTGGTATTTATAGAAATTGATTTATGTATCTTATTTTCCACTAAACACTTTATGCATCAACCCCTCCCGCAACACATTAAGGTTTCTATGCAGCAATTGTTTATCCTTTTGTGCTTTGTTTCCTTGTTATTTAATGCTTTTCTTGCTCTTCCTCACTATTGGTGTATTTTATGTAATCAATTCTTTTTCCAGCAAATTCTGGAGCCATAGGCTTGAACACAGCATGGAAAAGTCTGATGCCTGGAAGATCAAGTACAAAGCCATTGGCAGTAGCTGCTGTCAGGCTAAATTATAAATAAATGACTTAGTCCAGGGTGTTTGTTATCCTGCTTTAAAGCCATTGACTCAGCATGAAAATAACATGATACTGAGACAATATATAAACAGAAATTTTTTTGGGGGGTCATCACTGCAGATGACCCTCAGGTGGGCAAATCCCAGTTCCCTAATACCAAGATAACATGACTATCTGCACCTCTGTCAGCAACAGAAGTAGCAATGTGAAGCTCATTGTCATACCAGGTTTTGAAATAATAGCTCTGCCACTCCACTGTCTGGCAGTGGAGACACTATATATAGTAGGGGCTCATTTATCCAAAAAGGCCTGGGGCCGCGTCAATGGCTGGAGACAGAAAAAAAGAGAGAGTGATGCTCTTTAGGCAGAAATACACTCTGCATAAATACAAGACAGAAACTGAGCCATGCAGGAGCTGGACTTGATGATCTGTTGAAACCTTTCCAGCTCTGCAATTCGATGATGATGATGATCATCATCATCATCATCATCATCATCATCATCATCATCATCATCATCATCATCATCATCATCATCATCATCATCACTGGCTGGGATTGACTGTACAAACAATTCTATTTCCGTGATATAGTTCAGCTGCAATATATGTGATGTCACCTATCTTGCTGGAGGACACCTGTTCCAGTCTTGTCCGACACCATTGACTTCGCTGGCCAAATCTTGCAAGTCCTATGGGGACTGGCCATAAAGAGAGCATTGTGAAGTATTACAAATCTCCCAGGAAGTTCAGCCATCATGAGACCTTGTCCCCAGGAGCTGCACTAAGCCTTTAGTTCAGCTATGCCCAAAGTCCAGCCTGTGGGCCGGATTCAGCCCATCAGGCTATTTTGATTAGCCTGTGTAAATGTAAAATCAGAAGAAACTGCTTATATATATTACAGTTCCTTCTTGTTTTTACAATTTATTTGTTTGTTGTGAGTTTTTGGGGCTGTTCGGCTCTGTTCTGGGAGTCAATGGTGTTCTGGGATCAGTGGGTGGGGCTTGCAAGGGGTCAGTAGGTGGGGCTTGCAGTGGGGGTTGGGGTCAGGGAGCACCTGCCCCCCCACCTTATCAGCCACCAAATCTGGCGCTCCTTCCAAAAACTTTGGACATCCCTGCTTTAGTTTATCTGTAATTGAAGAGAGATAAGGGAGAGGTATTCCCCTAGATCTGAATTACTTGAGCTTGCAAGTGTTGGACTGCATGCACATACAAACCCCCAACCTTTACATTCACAGGGAGCCAGCATGTCAGAGGAAACTGGTGTGCTCTCTGCGTTTTATCGTTGGTCTTCTCATTTCCAATGCCTGCACATTGTTGTTCTTGTCATGCGGGGTAGGGAGCATTCAAATATGTCACCGCCTGGATTTTAACATAGTGTAATCCCCGGAGAAGCTGCCTGGATAGCTCAGTAGTTGAAATATCTGGCTGCAGAGCCAGAGGCTGACAGTTCTGTCCCCTGCTGTGCCTCTTGACCTGTTGAGTCATGGGCAAACTGCACTATTCCACGATGCCCTCAGAAAAAGAGAATGTAAACTACAGTGGTACCTTGTATAAAGGAATTAATTCGTTCCAAATGAAATTATGTTAAGCAAATTTTCCTTTATACAAATTCCCATATGAATGCATTGAAAACAGAGTGATCCCATTTTTATGTTGTACAGATTCTCCCCATAGGCAATTATGTTAAGCAAATTTCCCCTATCTCCGGAATTTTTTATGTTGTACAAATTTTATGTTATACAAGCTGTTTGTTATACAAGGGTTCACTGTATTTCTCTGTATTCTTTACCTAGAAAAGTCTGGAAAGGATCAGAATTGACTTGAAGGCATGCCAATACTGTTAATCCCAGGAGGGCCTTTCCTTTCCTCATGGTAACTAGAACCTTTAAAGGCTCCACCTCCCCAGTGTAAATGTGGTTACATAAACAGCAGTGGCAAGCTGCTACCCATTAACACGTTACTGCTTGAACCCTTTGTTGTATGCCAAGTCATGGAATTGGCATGTGATTAGGAATACAGGCAGCCATCACTAACTTATTCACAACTGCAGTTTATGCCACTGCATAAATAAATGGCAGGATCCTGGCCCCTTAGTTTAGTCCTGTGAGGATGTGCAGTAGGGTTTAGCAATGGCAGAATAAGGATATGAATCTTTGCTTATTTCATGATGACTGGTGAGAATGAAAAAAAAAAATCCAAAACCTTTTACCTTTCAGGGTAAGACATTTGGATAATGTATTTTTTTTTCAGACTTGGAGACTTTGTGAAAAAATTGCCAATTTTCCTTTTTTGGACATAAAAAAACAGTACAGCGGTTCACCATTTTTTGACAGGGTAATCTCATTGCATCCAGACACCTTTCCCTAATTCAGGGCAGGGGCATTTGAGAGCATTTGTTCACTCCTTATGGGAGACCCAGAACCTTTCCCACCTATTGAACAGACATTTTCATCAGCGTTACTTTGCTCACATGGTTGCTGAAGGGATACAACAGATAGGAATGGTTAATTCTGTCTTGGACCCTTGGCCGAAGGGCTGAGATGTGTTTGAAGAATGAGAGGCTTTCCGGTTTGCAGATGAGCATCAGGCATCTGCAATGGACTTGCAAGCATCAGTAGGGATGAAAAGCACTGTATGCAAATAATGTAGTGTCCATCATATCAACATCATTATCAAACTGTTTAATCTAGTATCTGCCAAGGAAAGCTGGTGTTCAGAGACCTTGGGGCTGAATTCAAAATAGAACCTGAAATGCAGCCTTTTAGTCTGTAGAGAGGAAATGGGTAAAAGCTGTTTTCGCTTCCAATCTCCCTCCAGCGGATTCCATGAGTTATTTGGAAGGAGGTTAGACAAGTGCATCAAGGATCCCTGCTACCAAAGAACACAAAAGATAAGAGGGATAGATGGGTGTTGTTTGTGGTACCTCCTAGCCTCTTGTCTGATATGTTTTCTGTGATCAATAAATTAGGAATCTTTATTGACACAACAGAAAAATAAAGTGAAACCAAACGGGGTGTCAGCAGCTGCTTTGTTTCCTGGAGATTCATCTGTGTAAGCCTTGGATGGTTTGTATATATCTTCCTTAACCATCAGTCAGCTTTTTGACATTTGCTGTGTGCTTATGAAGACTTTAGCAGAGATCTTTTTCTTGCTCTGTGCAGGGCATGGAGAGTCTTACAAGACCGCTAAATTCCTTGTTGGCATGCCATGTCAAGACACCCCAAACCAATGAATACTGAACATGCAAGCCAGCAAGCAGGAGATGGAACACTCCCAACACTGAGGATACTGGATAGTACTCCTCCACACCTCAGGTTATTGATCTTTATTTCCCATATTTTCAGGGAGGGGGTTGTCCTCTGAATCTGGAAATGTACAAATCAATACAAAAATCCAAAAAAAGCCAACAAAATAAGCTGATGTAGATCTCCTCCAAATCAGCTGCGGTTGGAGCAGTTCTAATTTGTACAGCAAATCATAATGGGATCACATGGCACTTACATGTACCGGTTGGTGATAATAGGAACAATGGAACAAAAACCTTTGTAGTCAAGATGATCCCATGGAGTGGTATATTTGGGGTTTATATCCCCAAGAGTTCATGGAATTCAATGGCATTCAACAGGATCTTGGCCTTTGTGCCTTCCGTGATTGAGATTAAAATTGGATTGTGTCTTCCGTAATTGAAATTAAAACTTAGCCAATAAGATGACAGCTCTAGCCTCTCCTATTTCCTGTGAAAGAATCCCCTTGAGAGAGGATTAATTTGAAATGCATGGAAGCAGAGCTTAGAAAATCTGAATTGTCGACAATACAGTTTCCAGAAACGGTCAACATGGCCACTAAGATTCAGGACATTGTAGTCTAGGCAGCTGAGCATAGAAGTAAGAAAGCTGCCACTAGCTACAACAGCAGACTATGATGGACTCTACAAACCAGTGGTCCAGCACAGCATATGCAAAGCATAATCAAACATAAGTACATAGGACTAGTTGTAAGATCTTGTTGACCCAGCTCTGTCCACCTCCCTTCCATTTCAAAGTTAGACAATAAGTACAAACAGCATTGTGGGGTGGGAGAAGGGATACCTGAGGGAACAAGAGAGAGGCATGCCTAGAAGTACCTCATTGTTTACCATCCTACAAAAATGTGCATTTGTAAATTAAAAATGAAGGGGGGGGGACATGGTCCTCTAAGAACTGTGTGCTCAGTCACTCTGGAATGTTGACTGTAAATGGGACGGGGAAAATGGAATTCTGTACGGAACACCCTACTTGAGCCTTCTGCTTTGTGCAACATCCTAAAGGAAGACAGAGCTGGCCAAACTAGAATAGGAACACAGAGCTGCACTGGAGCAACCAGGACATGGGAGGATACAGAAGTTTCAGCTTTCCCTTATGGGTCCACAAGGTTCACCCAGTGTGTTGTTAGTCTGTGGAACTCCCTGCCACAGGATGTGGTGATGGCATCTGGCCTGGATGCCTTCAAAAGGGGATTGGACAGATTCCTGGAGGAAAAGTTCCATCACAGGTTACAAACCATGATGGAGATGTGTAATCTCCAGGCTTAAAACCGGGGTACTTCGAGGACCAGGTGCAGGGGAGTGGTATCAGGAGACAAATATCTAATCTCGTGCACTCCCAGACGCATCTGGTGGGGCCACTGTGAGATACAGGAAGCTGGACTAGATGGGCCTTTGGCCTGATCCAGCATGGCTTTTATTATGTTCTTATTCTTATGCCCAATTTGTTACCTTTTTGTTTAAAATGGCTCTTCATCAGTGTTGAATCAATCCTTGCAAGATAGCAAAACATACTACTAGGATGTTTCTGCCAAGAAAAATGGGGCCAAATAAAGATAAACGTGGGAATTTGTGCCCAGAAATTTCTGTTTCTGTGGTTTGAGAAGCAGGATTGTCTTTATATAGCTGTATTTGTCACGCACCCCTGGTGAGCTATGTGAAGTAAAAACCTGGAATATTCACCCTGAAGCAGTTGCGAAAAAGACATCCTCATTAGATATAAAATGGAATGGAAAAGCTTTACAGGAGCATTTTCTAATTTTAATCTGATGCCTCATTATAGAAGTTAGGAAAGCATTTGTTGTGATTTAACCCCCTAGGACTTTATGAAGATTCCCCCACACCCCCATGCCTTCTCCTAAAGTCTACCAATGAAAATGAGGTGCCTGGTAAATCTGTAGATTGTGAGTCTCTCTAGAGTCAAACATTGTTGTGCTTTTTGTTCAGTGAGTACTGCATTTGCATTTTGAAATGGACTTGATGATTCATAAGGTCCCTTTCGGATCTGCAGTTCTGATGATTAGCGGCAGCAGCAATATTAGTAATATTGCCAAAATTAAAGAAGTTAATGTTGCCTATTATCATTGATCAAGCTAGCTGGTGCTCATTTATCTATCTATATAGAGTACAGTGCCCAGTTTTGGACACCACACTTTAAGACAGATGCCAACAAACTGGAGGAAGTTTAGAGGAGACGGCAACAAGGATGATCAGGGGGCTGGAAATCAAGCCCGATCAGGAAAGACTGAAAGAATTGGGAGTGTTTGGTCTTGAGAAAAGACTGAGGGGAGATATGAATACACTTTTCAAATACTTGAAAGGCAGTCATACAGAGGAGGGCTAGGATCTAGTCTCAATCATACACATAATAGAGGGCTCAAACTACCAGAAGCCAGATTTAGGCTGAACATCAGGAAGAACCTCTTCAGTCTTAGAGCAGTATGACAATAGAGTCAACAACCTTGGGAGCTAGTGAGTGTCCCAGTGCTGGAGGTGTTCGAGAGAAAATTGGATAACCATCTTTTGGGTCTACTTTGATTTGGCTTCCTGTCATGAACAGGAGGTTGGACTTCATGGTGTTATCGGATCCTTCCTACTCAATCATTCTATTATTCAATTCAATTCAATTCAATTCAATTTGTAGTTTAGCTTTTTATTTCTGCGCTGCCTTGTTCTCAATTAGTGGTGCCGCCGAGGCAGCTCAGAAGTTGCAAATTAACTAACAACTAGCTGGAACCATACTATGATGAGAGTTGGAATCCAGCAACATCCTAAGGATCACAGGTTTATCTATCCTATTTATATCTTTAATGTAGTCTTGTCCATTGGCAGCGTTGGCTGCCTTGGCTGGGGATGATGGGAGATAGAATGCAGCAAATCTGGACGGCATCAGGTTGGGAAAGGTTGCTTTTGTAATGAGTGTGTGAATAAAAAATCTCATTCTCAGCAGTTTTCCAGATCATGTCATGCTGAGATGTCCTGCCAAGACTTCCCCTTAACACTATTGAGAATGCTCAGCTTCCCATGGCAACAAGATCACTGCCTCCTTTCCCACTTCCCCACTTCTATTTGACATTTGTTCTGTGCAGAAAATGGCCATAGTCTGCACAACATAATGCCCTTTCCAGTGAATTCTGCATCAAAATGTTTCCATTTTCCATTGGGACTCTAAGACTCCTGCACAGCTTGGCATTTCTTCTATCATTCCCAGGTAAATCTTATGCAGGGGCCATTCCCATTCTGTGCAGAAATGGTTATGACTATGTGCAGTTTTGCTTTGTCCCAGGAGGAGTGGTCACAGAACTGCCTATAAATCCCACAACATGTCCTGCAACGCTTCTTGGTCATGGTGGTTGTGGGACCTCACCTACAGACGTCTCACTGCAGGGGGGAAAAGGAGTGTCCCCATTCCTCTGCTACCCTGATTTTCTATTAGCAGCGAAAAGCCACAAGATTTGCCTCCCTTGTACTTGCTAAATATTTTAAAATGTTACATATCTCCATTTAATTTAATCTTTACAGTAGCAGACTTTGCTATACTAAAAATTGACATGACCTAGTACTAGACCGTAATGATGGTGTCATGAAGCATATGCCCTGTCTACAGGCAAATACTGTACCACAAATGAGACTATATCAAGGTATTTGTGTGATTCAGTGGCATCTACCAGGTGGAGAAAGAAGCTGGGGAGAGCAACACCCACAGATGCTTTGTATCCCATCCAGCATTCCTAGGGTTGGTTAAAAAGTTAACCATTTGATTTGACTTGAGGAAAGGAGAAACTGAAAGTAAAACAACAAACTGTGTTGGTAGCACCAGCGGAAAAAGTGAGTGACAGCTGACCACCCACCCCAGCCCAACATAAAGCCCAGCATTTCCCCTGGTCTCTCTAAACAGTGAGACAATAGAGAGGGCTCAATCTGTCTGAGATTCTCATGGAGACACTCCGTCAGCCATTTTGTGGAGTTGCATGGCAAAGGCAAAGACTTGCACCACTGTTTTGAGAATACGTTCTGGAATATTCTTCTTGTATGATGTTCGCTTACTCAGTTGAATTCATATAACTTTAGTAACTGTGTGGCATCATCAATTTCCAGGGCTTTCTATGCAGAGGGTACACAAAGGTGGACCACCATTCCCTTATTCTGGGGGCATCCTGGGACTGTGCAAGTTGCCCAAGGCCACAATGGCTGGTTCTTCTGGGATTCCTAGTGGGAGAACTGCCAACTTCTGACTCTGCAGTCAGATACATAATTGCTATGAATCCAGCTCTTAGTTGAGTTATGGCTACTGGACTTATTTTTCTTGAGAGATAGAAACGTTTCACTGCTCACCCAAACAGCTTCCTCAGTCTGAATACAGCTAGTGCGAGTCCTCCATCTTATAGTCAGGTGTGACCTCTTGTCACCCTGGTCTGAAATAGGCTCATAAGATCAACAATGGCCTGAATTGGCTCGTTAGGTAGGCAATAGTACCCATAGCCTTAAGGTGAACAATGGCCTAAGGTGCTGAAACCTATAAAGTATGGGTCATTAGCTATGGCCTTGGTGGTGAAGGCTTTTTTTATTTGTCTGGGTACTGTTGAAAACACACCCTGATAAGTAGCAGATAGACTATGCCTGAGCCCCCACCTCTGTTGAGATGTGGTGTTTGCCAAAAATCCTTTTAAGCTTCTCAGACACTCCAACCATGTAAGGAATGGGCCTTCAACAAAGCGGTGTGCCAACCCAGAAGAACAAGGGATCAGTCTGAGACCCAGACCCAACAGAAGAACCTGGTCATTTCTTACATGGCTGGAGTATCTGAGAAGCTTAAAATATCACAGTCAGCAGTACCCAGTAGGTTTCAGTGTCTGGATGGGTGAGCTCAGCATTTAATATGCTTTATACATGCTCAGTTGTCATACAGTGTCATGTGATAGCAGTTTTAAAGCTCTCTGTTGTCACTTTGACTTGTCTGCCAAGGAACTCCAGTTTGACTGCCATGGAATATTACAAAGAACTCTGGGATGTATTCAGAATATCCTATCAGTTCAGAGTGCACCACTATTGAGATTAAAATAATTACTGATCTAGAATGATGGTCTTCAATTTTTGGTCCACCAAATGTTTTGGAATTGGGGACTTCCCAGAATCCCTTACTGCTGACCACACAGTCTAAGAAATGGTTTCCAACCATGATTCCAAAGAAATTCTTGGACTAAAACTCCCAGAAGCCTTCACCATTAACTATGCTGGCTAGGATTTCTGGGAGTTGTGGTCCAAGAATATCTGGGGACCAAAGTTTGGGAACCACTGACTTCTATGACAAAGAGATCCAAAACATCTAGATGACCTTGTTGAGAACCACTGACCTATAATATTCTCAACATTTCCCTTTAACTTTATTTTGCAGAGAGGTTGTTTTTAAAACAACATCAGTATTTGGTTGATGACCTATATTAGTTTGCTAGTTTGGAAAATAATAAAGGAAAAAAAATCAATGAATAAAATGCATTTCAACTTAGATGTTAGAATTTAAAGCCTACATTTTATTTTTTTTAAAGAGTTTAAAATATCCAGACTCAAAATGTGAAAATTTAGAGGATAAAATATCTGGTAATATTATTTTGCCTCTACGATGAAGGCAAAATGTAAGCGATCTTTGCATACTGGGTAGTACTATTTAACTGTTAGGGGTGTGAAACAGATGTTGGGAGAATAGGTTGTAAATACTGTGCTAGCTAAAGCTGTTTTTTATATAGGTATTTATCTGCTCACATGCAAATATTAAACACATGGTTTTTTTTAATTTTTTTAAATATTGAATTTCCCATTTAATATGCTTGGGAATGGTCTTCATTCCGCTATGCCATTTTATGATAACAGAATGTTCTCCCATTAAGCAATCATTTAATATTTTAAATGATAATACACACCTGGTAGTCATTCCAGATTGAGCTGAATGTTCTTGGCATGTGCATGTTTTTACAAGTGCCATGAAGTGGAAAGCCTCAGATATACAAAAATGATGTGAGATTCAGAACACAACCACGATACCACACCCTCTAAATTATACTTGTGTAATTACGGGCCTTCCAAGAATTAAGTGTGGGCAGCTGCTGCCAGCATATCGGTTTCCAAAGGCAGAAAATGTAAATGAGGCAGGTCTTGGTTATCTTATCAAGTTCCGTTGATGTACCAGGACACAAGCTTCGGACTGGCAAGAAACTGTATTTGGTTTGGCAAAGACAGGCATCCAACTTAAAAGCCTGGACATTTTTCTGCCAACAGAATGGAGGACCATTGAAAATACCATCGCAAAGATATCTACCGGTATTTGGGGGCATATCTAGGGGAGGCAGAAGGGTACATCTGCCCCGGGTGCAGCAATCTGGGGGTGCCTGGACGGGGAGTAGGAGGAGGAAGTCATGCACCCTCCCACCACCCTGCAGTCCTCCTTTCCCCTCAGGCTTGGTGACGGCACCCCCTCCGCTGCCTCCATCACGACAGGTGAGTGGCGAAGCAGGCAGGAGTGTAGTGGCTGTGGTGCCCTCCTCCATCTCTTCCTCACCTTGGTGGGAGATGTGTAAGGCATGAATGCACCCACCCCATGCCAGCAGGGTTCGCCCCCCCCATTGCTGAGTGGGTGCGATGTGGGGGGGGTGGCAGGAAAGGTGCAAAAATGAACTTTGTCCCCAGGTGCTCCAAATCCTGGCTATGCCTCTGCTGGTATTTTGATCTTCAAATTAGGTCAGTACTAAGTAAACCAAGGAATCTTTCCCTTTCACTCCATTCTGTGAAAGCCTGATGTGAGAAATCTCTGAAGCCTAAAAGATTAGTTACATTTAGCAGAATTTAACAGCTTGCACTTAACATACACAGACCCCCTCCCTGATCCAGAACAAAAATCTTGTTTTTAAAAAACCATGCCCCTGCCTTTATCAGCAGTTCATAAATGTACACAGTCCAATTAAAACTAATGGGATCCAAGCAGAAAACATTTACTCTATGACATTCCCTCCCCCGCCCCCAAAACACACACATGGATAGGAAGCATTGCCTTTTGAACTCCTTAAATCCCCTGGTAGGTATGGGATTCAGGGGGCTGTCATTTTTTAAAAAAAAGGAAATTCCCCCCATCTTTATCACAGTAATTATTTGAAGGAAAATGTTCCACAGGAAGAGACAAAAGGCAGGCCTGCTGATGCTGTTGTATCTCTCAGCCTCTTTTGCTATTGACTTTGTTGACTAGGATGATGGGATCGGTAGCCTATCAGTAACTGGGTGGGGGTGGGTGGTAGTGCTCTCCATACTGACACACACATTTAGCCTTTAACTTGCAAATTCTGAAGACCAGAATTCTAGTTTTCTCAAATCCTTCTAAGCCTGAGGTAAAATATTATAATCATTGCAAGGCTTCAGTGATACAACCATTCTGGAATGTCATCTCTGATTCTCAAAGAGCAACACAATGAAAGGGGGTTCGTTTTTTATAAAATAATTCAGTTTTCCATTTTTATTTTATTGATGGAAATAAAGAAAGAGGCAGCTCTGTGGTCTCTGGGGGTGGCATTCTAGGGCCATAGAAGATTCTGGACTTCCCTGTCTTCCCTAGTAGGTAAAGTCTCTTGTCGCTGCTCCACCATGGGGACTATTTTCAACTTGGGCTGGAGGGATGTGAAATTGTGTGAGAATGGAAATCAGAGATATGAAGTCTCTGTAAACATCAGTGCCACCAGCTCAAGAGATCCTTTGTCTAGCACAAGAAAGAAAAGCTTTATTGCCAAATCAACAGACCCGATCCTAGTTTTATCCTCACTAGGAAAAATGTTTCTTGTGTTGTTTGCTTATTTGCTTGATTTGGCAAATCTAGAGGAACTCAGGCACCCATGAAACAACAAGCCAATCCAAAGCAGTGGGTATTACAAAGGAAAAGCTCGCCACCAGATATTTTATTCCTGGGGGGGGGGGATTCCTTGTTTTCTAATACTTGCAGTCACGGGTGGCTCAGAATCAGACACTATATCTGACATTCACTGTTAAAGTCCCCTTCCTCCACTCAAACCACAAGTGCAAAAGGAATTTAAAAAATCTAAAAGGAGTGGCAGATGACATCATGATCCCTGCTAACCAAACAAGATTAAAAACAATATTTTTCTTTAAAACACTGACCATGCTTCAATCCTGGAAGTATAATTCTGCTACACCAGTGTCCTCCTTCCTTCTGGACTGGGCAAAGTGAGCCAGCGGGGCATGTGAAGTGGCTGATGTTATACTACATATTCTCATTTCACCTTGCCATACCATGATTTGTAGATGATATATGGATTGGAGTGCCATTCAGGGCACAATAATCCTCCACAGGCAGTGTACAAAAATTGGTAAAACATAACAGCATTCAAAATCATCCATGAAAATCACTGTTTTCCCTTAAAACTGAGCAATAGCAAGTAATTTATCACAAATGTTACTTTTAAAAAAGGAATGAAATCAAAACAATAAGATTTGTTTTCCTTAAACTAACGCCTGCATTTAAGAAAGTAGTTAAAATGCTGCTTTTCAGAGAGGCATTTGATGACCATTTATAATTTTTTAAAGGGACCAATAAAATAAGACTGCCTGCCAGTTTTGTTATTTGTGTGTTTTTACTATTATGTTTTGTTGTTTTGATTCTTTTTTCCTTCTTCACTCACTTTTAGAAGATGAGTGGTATATAAATAAATAAATAAATAAATAAATAAATAAATAAATAAATAAATAAATAAATAAATAGTGGCAAGGAGAAGACAACACTTTCTCCCAAGAATATATGCTGGAAGGACAGAGCCACCATCAAAAAGTCCCTGTTTATGGTATCCATTTACCTACCATCTGTTGTTACTTTCTTCAAATATGTCTGCAAACTATCTCACAGGGATCAGACCTATACAGGCATCCTTTTATATTTTAAGTGCCACTTATAATAAAAGAGATGGAGGCAAGCACACTTACTTTCCCCTTTCTCTTGTTATTTTTGTCATTCTCTGTTTATGAAGGGGAATCCTTTGCCAAGAACAGCATCCCTACTTCCGGATGCTCTCCTCAAGTTTTGAAGACCCTGGAAATACTACTCTGTGGACTCTTGCCTTCATTGTGCACAGGATGACCAGAGCACCAAGGCAGGGCACAAATGTGGTCCTTTCAATGTCCCTCCTTAGAGGTGTATCTTACCAGATAGGAGGATTGGGGCCAGCTCTAGTGTTGACCAACAGGCTGGTTACACTCATATAACAGACTAATGATTATATCTGGATTGTGCATCTTTCACTTTACTACCTGAATAGATTCCTGCAAATAATGGACAGGAAACAACCAGAAGACAAAGGAAACCTACAACACTGAATATTACGGATAGCATTCAGGCAGGAACACATAGGGAGCAAACTTGAAAAGCAGAACAATATACATGTCATAGCCACTTGGCTTTATAGGTTGTCCTTCCCTGATCATTCTATTTCAACCAACTCACATAAATAGGATGCTGTTATTTTCCCCTGCCTTATGATAATTCTCTATTAGTTTTTTTTTCATTTGTTCTTATTTTGAATTGTCAAATCATTTTGACTTATTGTATTTGTACTTAATTGCTTATTGGTTCTTTTTATCATGATGATTTTATTATTTGGTCTGATTGATGAGTTTTTATTTATTATTTTAAGTAGTCTAATCTGTTTTTGTATTTTGTATATGTTTGTAAACCGCCCAGAGTAGCTTTTTTGCTAGATGGTTGTGGTATATATGGTAAATCAAATATATAAATAAATAAATAAGCCACTTTTCAGCTCACTGTTCCTTGTAAAAGGTAGCACTTTGATGAATTTGCAGGTGTTGATGTCATCAGGAGAGTCCTTCCCGTCCACCCCCACCCTCACAGGTATGTCTTGTGGGAACACATGAAAGGGCCTTCTCGGCTGCTGCACCCAGACTCTGGAACTCCCTTCCACTAGAGGCTAGGATTGCCCCATCTCTGCTGTTTTTCCAGAAACAGGCAAAGACCTTTCTCTTCAGGCAAGTTTTCCCTGAATGATAGACTGCCTATTAGGTGACTTTTATATGAATCTACCATACATGAAAACATAGACTTTGTGTTTATAGACTTTGTGATTGCATTAATGTAATGTCTGTTAATGCTGTAAGATGTCCCTCAATTCCCTGCTCTCAATACTTGAATATGTCTTAATTGTATCGGACTGTATATTGTCCCTCATTACTGTAAGCCACCTTGAGTCCTTTCTCAAGGAGAAAGGCAGGGTAAAAATACTATAAAATAATAAATAAAATAAATAAGTGCAGCCTTCTGTAGCTCAGATGTCCTGTAGCTGCTAACAGGTGGTATAAAGTGACACATTGAAGAATAAATTATTTTGTTGTTCCTTGCCCTAAAAATCTCATGTTTTCAATCCTCCATTGCACAGCCAATAGTGAAATGGATCAATATTTGGCACATCACACCTAGAATGGCCAAGTATAGCAAATATCTTATTTGGGACAGGACAAGAAAACACACCATGTACCAGCACAGGAGATATTACATTCTGTCTTCCTTAATAGATATACCACAGGCATGGATTTACTACTCAACAATTCTATACATCTCACCACCATACAATTTACTCAGTAGTGGACTACTTATAGCCCCAAAGACATCCAGAGAAAATTCTGATGCAAGCAATTGGAATGTACTAACTTTTACCTGCACAACAACAACCGGTATATCCACCTGCTTCATTTGGATCTCCTTCTGCTTAGAAATCAATGGGGGTGATGATTTACAATAACAGTAAATGCCACTTAAATTCTCAAAAATGTGCATTAGCACAGAGCTTGGGAACATTAATTTTGGGGGGCTACATCTGGAGTTCTTATCCACACAAGTTACATGTTCAAGTTTTGCTTCAGCATGCATTCTTACTGATCTATCTGAACATTTTGATCCCTCCTTACCAATACCAATTCAGGCCACAACTCTAATAAAAAACAAAAACAAAATCCCCAGAAAAAACAGAAATGTGTCATATTTGGACAAACAAAGAAAAGTACAAGATAAAATTTAAAAGAAACAGAACCAGCCTTCTGAAATAAGGTGTTTAAACTGGTGTTGACCCAATGGCTGTAACCCATGCATGTCCAAACTTTGGCCCTCCCGATGTTTTGGACCACAGCTCCCACAGACTTTTGCCATTGGCAATCTAAGCTTAGAATTCTGGAAGTTGTGGTCCAAAACATCAGGAGGGCCGAAGTTTGGATATGCCTGCTGTAACCCATTTGCACCTTGGCAGGAAAGGCATTTTACAGCTGGAGAATCCGAACCAAGAGGTCTCCCTGATTCTACATGAAATCCTCAGAGGTGAGACTCTCCTGAAATTCACTAGTTGCAGGCAAACCAGTATAGGGATTATACATAAAATGAGTATAATCAACATATTGTACTATTCTTCGCCATTGTTCTGTATGCACATGGCGTCACTCCTATCCACTGCTTTAAATCTATGCACTGAGCTACCTGTTGCAATTTAAAATGCTCTACAGAGTTCAGATAAGAGTCACAACTGGTTTAGTCTGGCTGCTGAACAGTTGGCATTGATTCATATAGGTGTGATTATCACTTGGGGGATGTATGGATCATCACATATCTAACACCACAGACAATGCTTTTGCGTCACATCAAGACAATTATTTTCAGCCAGGTAACACTTACGCATCAATTGTCAACTGTGCAGGGATTAGCTTTGCATAATCAAACATAGCTATGAGCCAGGCCTCGATGACTCACAACAGCATGTGTGAATTATTTCAGCTTTTGAAAAATACTCTATCTGAAGAATGATAGAGTCATATGACACATATGTCTGTGATGTTTGATCCATGATACACCCTTCACATATGAAAAAAGTATGTTTAATTGCTGAGAAGTATGCATGTTTTGGATAGCTTGGCCACATAGCAAGCCTAATTCTAGATCACCAACCTAGCATCTTCCAGATTTTTTTGATCTGAACTCCCATTATCCACATCCCAAGTAGTTAGTGCTAAAGGATAATGGAAGTCGTAGTTCAAGAGATCTGAAGGCCACAAGGTTGAGGAATATTAGTCAAGTGCATTTCACCTGATGACGTACATTTATCACAATTCTACTCCGAATCGATTTTCAGTGGAATAAAAAAGGCCTTACCTTTGAAATTCGGCCTTATTCTTGCATCATAACCTGAGGTCCGTCCCATCAGTTTATCCAAGAAGTCTGAAGGAGACAGTGTCAGTGCGGGAGATTTTCCAGACCTTGAATCATGTTCTTTACAGAAAGTCATCCTGGAAAAGTATTAGCTAAAATTAGCAATTATCCTTTAATTGTATGCATATCATTTCCACTGGTGAGACCTAATACAACATGTTGATCGTAGGGAGGGATGCATTCTACTTATATCAGTGTACTTCTCAATTATGGAAGAGTTGGAACATCATAACTTCTTTGATTCTGGCAAATATATCCACCTTAAGTTCAATTTCAGCTTCCACTAAATTATTTTCGGAGAATATTTATAATGCCAGCTCCTGGTTTATGTCCAGTGTAGTTCAGTGAACCCACCTCCACCTGTTAGGCTGACAGAAGCTTTGAAAAAACAGAATGGCCAAACTTGTCTGGATTTACAAACCTTACATTTGTTAGTGTCCAGAATAATATAAAAACACTGAAACGGTAAAAATCTCATTAGGCTTTAATTAAATGACTGAATTCTCCACCAATTCTGCCTACTTCCTCTGGGAAACAGAGATGCAAGGATTTTAATTTTGTATCATTCCAGGTGAAGCATAGATAATGGCTCTTTCCTACAACATCCATATCAATTTATATCCTATTAAGTGTTAATTGTGCTCTCATGCTTCCAGAGCTTTCTGCTTACAAAATCTGAGGCACCCCCTCTAAGACGAATAGTAAGCAGCATATATGAAATGAAAAAAAATATAAACCAGAAGGAAATTAATTATGTCATCATGAACTATCTAACAGAGTTTGTTGTATTCCATTTTGCCTAAACTATATACCAATTGACACCTTAAATAAACCATCTTATGCAGATTAGAATACTCTAAAATAATCATAAAATATGGTGTTGTGCACCTTTCTTGGATTTTAAAATGAATGATAAAACCAATTAAATGTGATGAAAGATCTCCAAAGGGGGTGGGGGTATATATATTTCGTATCTGTAGTACATGAAGGTCTACACACATGCTTTATATGTTACATGAAAGTGAAAACCTACGAATATTCCTGATTTCTGCATTATGAAGGAGCAACATGTTATAACTTCATCAACTTTTGTGGTGTGTCATATCTGGTTGTCATATTAAATATTGCTACACAGGACATGGCAACTGAGAATGACAAGGAAGAGGGGTGAGCTCTGCCTAGGGAACAGAAGCAGCAGCAATGGTTGAGCAGTTATCATGAGCATTAAGAAACAGGTTGCACTTGATTGAAAAGCAATTCAACAGTACCATGGATCACAGTTTGAATTTCCTCTCTGTGCACTCTGTTTCCTATATATACTCCATGTGTTCCTCATCATATACAAAAACAGTCGTATACTAAAACTCAGCTACGGCGCTAATTTTTTTCAATTTGACTCCCTCCCACCACCCACTGTTCATGCAAACTATGCAATAATATGGCCCCTGCATTTTGAGCAGACTTAGAAATGTTCCATCAAGTAATCAGAATTTATTGAAGCATTTGTTTCATTTTTAGATTCCCCCCCCCCACAAGCAAAGATCTGTCTCACTTGTGCCACCACATGTATGAAATCATATCACTACCCAAGCTAATCCAAAACAGATGCCAACATCCATACCCTTATTTGTAGTCACTAACATACAATGCTATTGTTACACCACATGTGCCTGTGGACTTAAATGGTATGGACATTCCCCCGTCACCATCATCTAACTACCTTTATTATGCACAGTGCAAGAAGATGGTTAACATGCTTTAAAGGAAAACTAACGGGTTTTAAGTGATCTTGGCTGTTATGTCTTCAGACGCTAGCTGATGACACTCATCCTGAACAGCAAGGCGAGGGGATGCATTAATAGGTTTAAAAGGTACTGGGGAGAGATAATTGCACAAATGTGGATTAAAAAAATTAGTTTCAGAACCTCTAAGCAATGGAACGTAAAAGAAAGAATGCCTATGGCATTTCACTGTTTCCTAAACTTGCAGTTATTTGTCTTTTTAAATAAGATTCCTCAACATGAATCTCTTTGCTTTATACACAATTTGAATAAAATATCCACCGAGTCAGCAAAACAAGTCAGGCTTATGGTGTGCTGTCCTTACATAGTTTTAAATCCCTGCCGCTCAAAGGGAAGCTTACGGAGCATTAACGATTCCACTTACCTGAAGTGGTGAGTTTCTAAGAAAAAGGCAAACAAGGCAGTCAAAATGTTCACCAGCTGTCGGTTCATTCCTTCTGTTTTCTCCGCTGAATGTGAAGAAAGATTCCAGAGGCGATTCCAGTGGAAGTCAACGGGGAAGGCTGATGAGTGTCAGAAAGTACTATGCCTTGCCTAAATTCCCAGATCCAACAATAATTTATATTTCTTTAAAATCAGAAAGAAAAGACCTGCCTTGGTATACACCGAAGATGGCAAAAAATCAAAAGTACCAGTTCTTGGAATCATGGTCAGTTCAAATCCGAGATCATCCCAAACAGCAAACAGCAAACAGCAAAGGCACAAAGCATTTGTGGTTCTTACCCAAGAACTGAATTCCCCTACCCACCCACCCCTGAAAACCGAATCCTCCTCTATCTGAACATCATGTAAATAGGTAAAAGGCTGCCACGCCGGTCTCTCTTCAGGAGCTGGTCTTATTTTTCCTTGAGGCTGCCAAATCGGTCTTTGAAGGGAGCCTCGTGAAAAGGGGAACGGAGAGGCTGTTTGCCTTCCACCTTTTTTCCTTACCAGCCACTTGTAAATATAGGGAGTGGATGACTATGGATGGGCTACAGGGAAGAAGAAGAAGAAAAGCTAGGCTCCCTGTGCCGGAATGAGAGAGGGAGGGAAGGAAGCACGGCGTGGTGATGGGGACCGTGATCTTACACACCGACTATGAATTTCAGCACTTGGACAGCTCCGTGCTCAGCTTGTGCGCATGCTTCTGGCTCCATCAAACGTGACTAGAGTTCAGACTGAGACGTTGGTTTCGCCCTCCAGAAACAGAGGCTGAACTCCTCCGTCCAGGTCTCTTCGTTTTGGGAGGGTTAGGCGGTGTTTGTTTATTTATTTATTTTAAACCCCTTTTTAATAATGCTCTTCTAGAACAGCAGCCGTGGGCACCCGAGTGCGGCGAGGCTGAGGGAGATTCTCGGTCATCATCCTGCAGCCGGGGGCGATGGGGTGGGCGGGATGCAAAGCAAAGCGGTGGGGGGGGGGAGGTTGCAAACAGGGATGGCGCGGAGAGAAGGGGGGGAAGAGAAAATGCACGGGGTGATAATGGCGAAGCAAAATGAATATTTTTTTTTTTAAAAAAAGGAATCCAAAATCATGGTCTAGTATCCATTATTCACACGCCTGCCTCTGCACAACAGCTCCCTAAAGGGTTAAGGCTGTGAAGGAACACCTTGTGTGTTTGCCTTCCTTCCTCCAGTCCACCTCTACGGGACCCTGGGCGGCCAGGGAACACTCAAGGGCTGCCCAATGAAGTCAGCTTGAGGACAAAACAGCCTCATTCATCAAGTGAGGGGAGGTCCTGCATCTTGCTTGCTTGAGCAAAGCCTAGAAAGCAAGAGAGAAGTAGAGGGAGATCTTGGCTGGAGAGAGTAGAGTGAAAGTAGATCTCTCTGCTTCCTATTGGAGTTTAAGAGCACACGATCTCCTCCTCCTCTTCTTCTTCATCAAATAATAATCTGGTAAAAAGCCAAGGAAAGTAGATCCTTCAAGAATGCAGTCACAGAATGCAAGCGACCCCCATTCTTCACACTGACACCCTTTTTTAAAATCTGGAAATATTTATTTATTTATTAAATTATTTTGAATATTTTTACCCCACCTTTCTCCTTGGAGAAGGACCCAAGGTGGCTTACAATAACGAGGGACAATATACAGTCCAGGACATTTTAAGACATAATGTAAGTTAAGGACAGGGAATTAGGAGAGGCATCTTAGAACATTAAACGGTAACATTAAAGCTACAAAAAGCATGCAAAAATAAAAAAAACCCATTATGAGGGGTGGAAAGTAAACATGGAAAACACTGGTGTTCTTATGAAATCAGTCAATGCAATCATGTATGGTAATCCATATAAAAGTCACATAGCAGGTACAGTCCCTCATTAGGGACAACCTTCATGAAGACTAAGGTCTTTGCCTGCTTCCAGAAAGACAGCAGAGATGGGGCAGTCCTGGCCTCCAGTGGGAGGGAGTTCCAAAGTCTGGAAGCAGCAACAGAGAAGGCCTTTCATGTTTCATGCCCATACTATCTATCTTCCTCAGAACAGCTAAACTGGCTGACATTTTAGTGCAGTCAAACACTAAGTTGAAACACTTATTTATTTCTATCAATTATAAATCAGAACACTTGATTTCCTGATATATTTAAAAATAGGCAGTCCTAGAAGATGGACAATTAGATTTTGGCGATGCTGTAGAAACAAGAAGTTAATGTTGTCTCTAACTAAGAAGCAAGCCCCTTCCATGATGGATTTTAAAGTATGTCTTATACAGGAACTCATAAACATGCCATAAACAGGAACTCTTACTTTATTGTGACCTTTTGCACTTGAGGATTCATTCAAGCTGGGGGCATATAGGACTAGGGTAGAAACGTGGTATTTTCTAAGTAGTAAGGCGTGTATCTTTATTGCCCAATCCACTTGATCCATTTATTTGTGGAAAGAAGTCTTGTTTTCTTAAATGGCTTCAGCTCTAGATAAACTGAGATTTTTCATCTATAACGAGTTGAAGAATGGGTCTCACTTCTTATGTCTTTGAGCAGAAGTTCAGGTGGAAGAAAAGTGCCTAGATGTGACCATGTTTTGACTGAAGATGGGAGGCATTAACCTGTGGTCAGAATTTCCTTCCTTTGTAGGAGCATATTGTCAGCCTTTTTTTCTTCCTCTCCTTTGTTTTGGTTTACACAGAAGGCTGCATATTCATGTGGATGTCTGGAGGTTTTTAAATCCCAGAGACTCATTGAGATTGCAATAATACAGACACAATTACTATAGAGTTTCCAATTACTTAATATTTCCCACAGCTGAAAACATACGAACACTTTACATGCTTTCCTGTGGAAAGTCATCATACATGTTCCTAGTCTACGGTTGCTCGTGGAAGGCTTTCATGTCCACCAAACATGGGATGGTTTCTGGATGGCTCAAGATCAGGGGGAAATGAAGATGTCATTGACTTATCAGTATAAGAACACTGTTGATCAGAGTTGTAACTAGCCATTTGGTCACAATGGGCAAGTACTGTAGCACCGTCTCATTCATTCTTCCCTGAAGCATGGGCACAAACCTCCATAAGAAAAAAGAAGAGAGAAAATTAGTATCTTTACAGAAAAGAAGAGAAAGTACATGTTTTCCATAAAGAGAGAGGGAGAGAGTGAATGGGGCCAAGAACTGTGGATGTATCTTTTCCTAGCATCCACCAGTCACCTGCACTGAATTTCAGTTCTTATGTAGTGACCTAGGGCAAAATCTTAGTTACTGGACTGCTACTGATCCCCCATTAGACAGACCAACTCCCCCAGCCTAGTGTTCTTTGGGTGGGTTGAGCTACCAGTATCATCATGACAAAGCAGCATATGATCCAAAACATCTAGAGGACTCCAGACAGGGAGGAAGCTCCGCTGTACCATGAAAGGTTTTATCATAGAAAATATTTAGTCACTGGTGTCACTGACATCATTTTTAACTGGAGAAACCTATGTGTATCTCCTTAGAAGTAAGGTCTATAGTGTTCAGTGAAGCCTATCTCCAGATAAGTGTAGGATTGCTATCTAATTCCAACTTTAATGTGGAATTTAAGCCCAGCACACATAAGAGAATAAAGCATTTGTATTCATACATGATCTTTTAGTAGACCTGCATCTGATAAGCACTACTTATTCATTTAAGGGATTTATAAGCCACCTTTAAGAATGTTTACATTTTTAGCAGGGCAATATCGCAGCTAGCCTACATTGGAGACTCTTTCACCAGGAAGGCCCAGAACTAAGATGCATCCTCATATTTATGCGCATATAAATGATCCAGAAATATACCATGATTGATGGTTCTGTAGGGACAAAGGGAACCAACAGGTCTACATACAGTCAATTTCCAGGCCCAATTCAAAGCATTGGTCATTATCTATAACGCCCTATACAGTTTGTGTCCAGGCCCATATCTCTCCATATGAGTCTTTTAAGATCATCAGAGGAGGCCCTCCTGTCAGTCTCATTGCCAGTGCAGGCACCGCTGAGGGGGACACAAGAGAGGGCCTTCTGTATGGCAGTTTCCAAGCTATGGAATACCCTCTGTTGGGAGATCAAGCTGCCCCCCCCCTTATATCCTTCCACCAGCAGCTGAAGACCCATCTCTTCAGGCAGGCTTCCCTGAACATTCACGATTAAGTCCCTGAAGGCCTTTTTAAAGTCAATATGGATTTTAATGTTTGCTTGCTTTTAGTTATTCAATTGTATTTTAATTAGCATATAGTTAATTTAATTTTAATATTTAATGTATTACTTTTTTATTCTATTGTTTTAATATTGTGAGCTGCCTTGGGCTCCTCTTATCAGAAAGGCACTCTATAAAACAAATGTGGTCTATATAAAACAGGCAGGCAGGCAAACAACAACAACAACACAAACAACAACAACAACGATGATGATGGTGATGTTAAATAATCAGAGTTGACAGTGCTCTGCCAGATGGACCAATAGTTTGACTCAGTATTCCTAAATTTCTATGTTCCTATGACCATCTTAAATATTTCACCTGAGACCAAACCAAGGAGATTCCCCAGCATTGTATTAAGACTAAAATGAATTCCTCAGACTTTTTTTAGGGGAATATGGAAAGTACAGTTGAAAATGTTGTGATGCTGTCATGTTCCTAGTCAGGGACAAATAGCACTCAATACAAATAGTAGTCGAAGAGGCAGCAGTGCATGCCTGTTTGCATAAACAGAGATTATCCAGTCAGCACCATGGGGCATGCCTAACCATTGCTATGCATAACCAGATGGCCCATTGTCTTTGTAGATTATGCTATGTTTCTAGAATATAGCTTCTATGACAACATCTTATTTGGACTGGGGCAATAGATGGCATCCGGAATTAAAATATTCCTTCAGAATATCTGTAAACTGCGTGTGCTCAAGCACCGCACCATCTTCCTCCATGAATGTGTACTTTATTGCTAGAATGCTAGATAATTACGTGATTTAAGAAGACAACACATAATCATAGGTATCTTCATCTGAGAAGCATGCTACCAGTTTGAGAAAAAGCTGGTGCTGAGAAACTCAACAGGCTACTGATTTTCTTATATGAATAGCATGCTCTCATACATGTATGATTGGAACAATATGTTCAGTAGGACCTCTTGTTAGATGTGGTCTTCTAGGATTCCAACCTCTTGTTTGGGTTGCTTACCTTTTTCTTTGTGAATTTTAAGTTGTGGCAGTCCTACGCAATTTATTCCTGGAAGTCTAATTTCTAGACTGGAAGCAGAAGCATTTCTCTACCAAGGGGACATGCCACCTTGAGGTATGAATGCTCTGTGAATTCCCATCTGGTAGGAACGGAGCCTGAGTCAGATAGAAGGCACGAACGGAGGTGACCTCTTACAACACTGGCGTTGAAAGTAGCATTAAAGCACTCAGCAAATGCTTCAATGGCTCAGTGGGTTGATTATAGTTGCAACTACCCACTGGAGTTCAGTCCTGATCCACACCTCCCATTTTAATTTGTGGAGAGGATAAATATCTACCAGATTTCTCTCATCTCAGGGTTTCTCAGATAGTTCTTGGCTCAAAAATATACTGAAATATCTTTTAAATGCATCCATTTCATATGGATTTTTTAAAACCATACCTCAGATTAATGTGGAAATGAGTTCAGCCAGAAATAGAAGGAATGTACGTAAAAATGGCATGAACCAAAAATAGATTGTTAACATAGGTTGTTAATAGTTAACACTTCTGTTTTGTTTGTCTACCTTGGCTTCCAGACAAGAAGTATCAGCCTGCCCTGCTTCCATACCAATACTTAAAGTGGGGCAAATTGTAAGGCTGGTTTCTACCAAATAAAGGAAGAGTAAGGAGAGTGAATAAATAACCTCTTTTAAAAACATGTGTTCTAAGTAATCTAATGTCCCAGATCTGGAAGAACTTTCAATGGGACATGATGCTCAAGATGAGAAAGCAATCTGTAGCTTACTTTAAGGAATGTTTTGATAGAACTATAGTTGCTAGTCTAAAATTAATTAGATTGGACCATAATGGAGCAACCTGTATACCAAAATTAGATTCCAAAGGAGAAAATGGATAAGAAAGTAGGGGAGAGGAAAAAAAACAAGTCCAAGATTTTGTTTTTGAACAAAGTTATGAATGTTTTATGGTGCAGGGAGACCATGCTTGGCAAAGTAAATCTTGGAAAGTCATCAAGAATAAGAATGTTTTTAAATCCACATTAGACATATTCAAATTAGGTGCATTTTTCCTGAGTAAATATGGATGATGAGAAAATTTATAAAACCAACCATAGTAGATCCAGATCCACCAATGTTTTTGCACAAGAAAAGTTGTGATGTACTACTAGTCACACATTTTTAGAGACTGCACCAGTTGCGCAAGAGGTTGTCTTCTTGTGCCACAGTGCAATCTGGTACAACTGCACTAGTGAATATTTTCAGCCTACTTGTGATACACTGAATGTAAGTGTTGATTTCTGTCAATGGTGCATTAGAGAAAATCTACACAACCCTTACTTTGCAAGACCTAATACTAAATTCATGGCAAGAAATGTGGGAAAGACATTTTAGATCCAACATCTTGAAAGTCTCTTGGAGAGAAAGTTCCTTCTGAGAATTGAGTGTGCTTACATCTAAAAGAGATTGTATACACACACCCTTCAGTGATACAGTTTAAGTATGAATCTCAAATAAAACCATTTAAATCAAACTTTGTATATTAACTGCCCGATAAGTGCTTAATTGCAAGCCACAAGAGCACTCCGAAAATTTACATTAACAAACAACAAATAGCAAGTACCACAAAACAAGTGGCAAAACTGAGGGTAATTCAACATGACAGTGAACCGAGTTAGGGATAAAAAAGCAATGAAAGTTCCTGAACTGTATCTTAAAACATGTAACTGAGCACAATAAACTAGAATCGCTATCAGTTCATCCACCCAGCAGTGGCATGGGGGGGGGGGGAGGAAGCACAGAAGTATTAAGTTCAATTCAGTTTGCAAGGACATGGATGTCACACTGTGTATGCAGTAAATCCCAGTGAAGCCCTGCACTAGCACTTTGGTATTGTTGGACAGACACTAGAAGTGCTGTCATTGGATCTAGGATATGGAAGACAGGTCCACAGCAAGGTAGGTAACAATCATTCTCCACCTGTGAACTCCCCTGTCTCTGCTGTCTGCAGAAATCATGTCGTTTGGCTCTCTTGCCTCGAGCCTTTGTCTCTGACCCTTCCATTTGCTACCGCCGATTCCCACTCAGTGACAAGTCTATGCATAGACCTAGTTCTAGGTGCTGTTGTGAAGGTTGTGTTTGGAAAAGCAAGGAGGAACTAGGAATGGGGGAGCAGAGAAAGAGTGAGTGGCCGGTGACAGTGCCTGCCCGAGAAGGTTCCAGCTGCCTCTGGCACTGGAAGCTTACAACAGAATTGGGGATACTTTACCACAAAACTGTGGACTGAGGGTGCAGCCTGCTGCCCTGTTCAAAAAGCTGGCCATGGATGTGCATGGAGTTCGTTTGAAGATAAGCGGGATATAAATGCAATAAATAAATAAATAAATAAATGTGACAGACTGAATGAGTGCACTGAGAGGAGCAGAAAGGCTAAGTAAAGATCAAGCTACTGGCAAAGAGGAGGTGCTCAACATTTTTCATAATGCTTCTTCATACATCATTAAATATAGGAAAACGGGGCAAGGTTAAGAAATTGGAGCAGCCGCTTGTGATCCCACTCCAGTTTGCGGCCCTTGGTGCCTGCATTTTTACTGTCAAAAAGATGATCTAATCTGTTTTCAGAAATCACTATTTAGCAATTAAAATGGCAGGCACTGGCCACTCAATCTGGATGAGGATCACAACAGGAAAAAGGGGTTTGTTATACCTTACCCTCCATAGTACAAGTCTCAGTCTAGACCAGTGGTGGCGAACATTCAGAACTCCAGATGTTTTGGACCACAACTCCCACAGTCCTTTGTCATTGGCAATACAGGCTTGGAATTCTGGGAGATGTGGTCCAAAACATCTGGAGTGCCAAAGGTTCACCACCACTGGTCTAGACTGGTCAACTCTATTCTAGAGCAATAGTCTAGGTCCCTTCAACACTAGCCTTGATGGCCAGGATTTATGGAATTTTCAATCCAAGAACATTTGGGAACCCAAGGTTGGGAATCACTATTCAAGAGGAAGAGAAAAAGAATTATTCCTTTCATGGCAATGTTGTTTCAAATGTACATATCCCACTGAGTTGCTAGTTTGCTAGTCATGCCTTTGCAAAAACTGCACAGCTTTGATTCTAAATTGGAATTCTAATAGCCAAGAATTTGGTTTTCATATTTCTCATTCTAGATTAAAGGGGGGTAAATGATGGAAATCATAGCAGAAAGGAACTGCACAAGAGAGCTGTCTAATGTATGACTGATTATGCAGCTAACAAAGAGTACTTTGTTATCATGCTATTAAGATACTTTACCAAGTTAATATTGGATAGCAGAACGTGTCTACAGAAAAACTCTTTGTCACAGCTCTTGATCTCATTTCCACTGACGACTTTGATTTAGATGGTTGCATTCACTGCTTGAAGGCTTGCATAGAATCATAGAATTCCAGATCCTGGTAGGTGATAGTTATGAAGAACTATTTATGAAATGTTAATCAGGAATAACTAGTTATTTCTAATCAGTCCATTTCTCCCACAGCGAAGGTGTAACTATATGATAATTCCATTAGAACTTAAAAAGGGATGGGTTGACTCCTTTTGCCATGCAACAGGCATGTTAAGTTAGTTTTAGAGTTATGGGGGTGGGATCTCACAAATTTATTTATTAACTGGGCTTTTAAATATTCACTAAGCAGAGTTCTCTGAATGGTGCACAATCCCTTAAAACATAAAATGCAGCGATAATACAGTAAACCAGTAATTAACAAAGTAGAATATAAAACTAAGATAAAACTGTCAAATAATAAAACAGTTTAGCATACAATAAATGATGGAAGAGGCTCACATTTTGCAATGTTTTGCTGTCTCAGACTCAAGTACTGAGGTGACAACAAGGTGGATTGAGAGACGTGCATTTGTATCACAGTCCACACATGTCTTATGACAAACATCTATTTATTTTAGCTACTTTTGAGCAACAGGAAAGAAAATAGCTCCATTTTAAAAATAAAAAGTATAGCACTAACAAACCTCTTTTCTGATTCCATCAAACTTAAATGGCAATGAATTGCTTTTTGCACAGAACATTTCAAGCTGTGATTGTGAATCATGCAAACCATCTAGTAGTGGATGAGAAGGCCTTAGACACCAACCTGGGCTGGGAAAAATACTCTCAGACTCAGGGAGCAATCAGACATGTGTTTGTGCTGTGGTCCTCACTGGTCCTTTCAATATTTATTCACCCAACAATGTTAGCCCTAATCACAAGTAGATATAAGTAGATATTTTGTTCAGGTGGCAGGGCTGGTGGCTTTTTTTGGAGGGCAGGGGGCTTGGTAGGGTTTCTGTGTGCATCATTCTGCCTTGCTTTTGGCCTGCATGATCACGTGTATTGGTCATTTGGGCACAAGGTGTGTGTGGTGTGGTACTGGTGAGCCCTACTCTTTTTGCCTGCTTTCTGCTTGCAGAGAAAGAGAGAGCATGAACGCACACAGTGTACACTATTGCTATTCTACTAGTGTACCACTATAAACTACTAACTGATGCAACACTGATTTGAATGCTTGTCAGTTCAATGCTATTTCACTTGCTAAACATACAAGAAGAAGAAAACTTCGCATACTGGTGAAAGGGACAAGTACGAGGGCAGCGAACAGCCACAGAGTGAGAGGGCAGTCGGCCTATGTGGCATGTGAATAATTGAAATGCACCTTCTGTGGATAATGAAACAATTCTCTGTGAATGGGGACAGTGATTTAAGTGCAAGGGCGCAGTACAGAAAATTTGTGGAAGCCCTGGAAAAACTTCCATGTGGTCCCACCTCAAAATAAGAGACATAAGCTAAGCAAACATAGAAGTAGGCAAGCAAGATTCAATTGCACCCAGCATGCCCATTGCAAACATTATGAGGTTTGGTTGAAGGATACTATTATAGTTTTAAACACAGGAAGTCAACATATGGCATCAAAAATGCCTCCTTGATTATGTGTGCTGTAAAAGCCACTGCTGTCTATTTTTCTCTTTTAAAACATGAGTGTAGAACCAACTGTAAAGGTTAAAAGATGAAGCAGAAACTGGGGGACCATCTGTTAGGGATATATTCCAGATTGTGACTGCTGCCCTGAGACATGATCTTTGAAGTGCCTTCCAACTCTTAATATTCTCTCATTTTGTGAAGGAAGTCCAGGTTCAGATTTTACTTTAGCTAGACTTGCCAGGGGGAACCTGGGTAAAACATTATCTCCTGGATTTAGCCCATCCACCGCCATATAATTTCTGGGATTTACCGATTTGACAAGGAGGAGAACCTGCAGCCATCTGAATAATGTGGAACTCCAACTTTCCCTGGGGATAGCCAGCCTGGTAAATGGTCGAGCATGATATAGATCTGGAGAGCTTTGCGTTCTCTGCTCCTGCCATATAGGAATACTGGATTTCTAGAATATTCAGTATATAAAAAATTATCATAGGACGGGCTAAACTTCTGTTTAGTACTTTAAAAAGAATCCTTAATTACCAGGACCAACCACAAAAATAAGCAAATTTCCCCAAGTTTTCAGATTTCATGATTGAGCAGCAGCAGCAGCAACAACAATAACAACAGCCTTTGAACTGCAGAGATTGAAGGGACCCTATGGATCACCTAATCCAACTCCTCTTAAGGAGTCCCACTGGGGCATTTAATATCCAACCTCTAAGGCTGCTACCACACTTCCTTGAGCAGCCGCTTTTTGTTTTGCATCACCTTATCTCCTCACGTGGTCGCTACAGCGGTTCAGCAGACCACACTTCAGCGGTTGCTTAGCAATCGGCTTCCCCGTTCGCACTTAGCTGAGCCGCTTTAAACTACAACAGGGAAATGGCAGAAACAGGGGGGAAACCGAAAAAAGGTGGCATAGTATGTCCGCAGATACAACCAAATCGGTTTAAAAGTGGGTGCAGGAACCAATTTAAAAAAACACCACCACCAGTGGTTGTCTCAAGAAAAACCGACACAGCGGCCAAAACTGGGTGTGGCCAAGGGGGCTCTTCAGAAACAGCAATTTGAAAAGTGGACAGTGATTTTTAAGGTGATTTGTCTTTAAGGAAAAGGTGTTTCAAATTGAAAGTGCGGTAGCGGAAGCCACTGAACTATCCAGTAGTTCAGTGGCTTAGACCGCTACTGCACTTTAGATTTGAGACACATTTTCACTAAACGATCCAATAGTTCAGTAGAAGGAACTTAAGAGTTAAAAAAATGAATGTATGAGATACTGAAAAGTGTCAGAATTGTTTATCTAGAGAGATATTTGGGCCCCAATTTCTCTGAAATCAGTGTTAGAACCTTGGATATGGTGCTGAATCAGGGTTGCACCTACTGAATTTGGCCTGCACCCAGTTGTGGTGAACTTTAATTGTTTAGCATTAATAAAAATTAGTTACTATTATTCCTAACTCCCCCCCCCCCCAATAAATTCAATGGAAGAAAGTTGAGTTTCAATTACTGACATGTGGAAAAAAGCATAACTGACTGACCTATGCCTCCTGTAATTCATTTATACAACAGGACAGGAGGATGGAAGAATAGGCATAATGAAGGAAATAGGGAAACTATCGAAATGGATCATATGTACCATCAGCCCAGCACTGCGAGCAGCAAAGCTCCTTAAAGTTTGATTCCAACTGTATTCCTTTCTGGCTGCCTTCACAAGACAAATACCTGCCACAGCCATCATCCAAATTCCCAGCATAATAATATGGGAATGCAACTCCAGCAGGGTCTAGTTGATTACTAAAATAAACTCTACTGACAAGATGTCATGGCAGAGAGCTGCTTTCTACTATAAATAGAAGAATTAAGGCACTGGAAACTTCTCACTGATCAGCCACATAATGGAGGAGTGGGAGGTGGGAGGTGGGAATTGCAACGCAGTTCAGCAGAACTAACGGGGATACACACCTTTCATCCAAGTCCCATTGTACATCATCATCCCTCAAGGTGATCAAAGCGATCTCTGTCTCATAACCAGATCTGAAGGCATACTAACATGGATCTAAATAATCCTTCCCACCCAGAAACCCCTTGAGTGGAGATATCATTTCACTAGTAGCTTATCTAAAAAAAGGTTTGGGCCACTAAATATGAAGTCTATCGGCATTCAAAGAGGGCTTTTTCAATAAAGGTCTTACAGCTGCCTCTTTAAAGCTGAGCGGCATCCTTACACACCCAGCTATGTATGAAAAAAAGAAAGAAAAGAAAACAGAAAAGAAAACACAGCACTTAACCTACTGACCCAAGTCAAGGACCAGTAGTGCTTAAAGCGGCCAAATTATTTTGGCAGATGAAGTAGAATATCCTTCATGGATCCCTTTCAATTTCTGTGGCAGTAAAATTGCAGCACTTAAAAAACAACCGATTGTTAACAATTTGGCAGCTTTCATAAAACCAAAAGGCTCCCATCTGAGCCAACTGCCTCCTTCTGGTTAATGGTAAGACAAGCTCTACTCCATCACTCCAAAATGGCTGGTATAACTAATTGGCAAAATAATTTCTCACTATGATTTATCATGAAAGGAATCTCTAGCTTTGAGGGGACCCTTCTTACGTTTGTTTAATTCTCTAAAATAACATTACCCTGCCTTTCTCCTAAGATAGGATGCAAGGCAGCTTATATCATTAAAACAGAATATTAACACTAAAAACTGTGAATTATTCAAATATTTTTTTTAAAAACAATACCATTATATGAAGAATGTGTGTTAAAACATTTTCTCTTTTAAAACATGAGTGTAGAACTCCCTGCTTTAAACTCCCCGCTAGATGGTTTTTCACTAAAGAAAATCCTTCCTGAAGAGAAGGGTCTTGGGCTGCTTGTGCAAAGAAGGCAAAGATGGGGTCAGCCTGGCCTCCTGTGGGAGGGAATTCCAGACTCTGGTGGCAGCAGCAAAGAAGGCCCTCTCTTGTGTCGCCACTAAAGACAATGGCTTCCTGCAATATTCTTTAACAGCTAGGCAGGCTCATAGAGAGAGATGTGGCCTCCTAGAGCCTTTTCACATGACCCCTAAGATCTGCTGGTCACTTAAATTCGGACCAGAGATCTTGGGGGCTTGTCGTTCTTCCTGTGTTCCCACCCCCTCCGCACTCCTGGCTGCTGGCTGCGTGAGGGGAGGGAGAAAAAAAAGGAAGAAAAGAACGTGGCTCACGTCCGTTCTGCCGTCTCACTCTTGCCCCCGCAGCATTCCATTCTCTTAAGTAGCTCTTAAAGGGGTGGGAGGCAAAACAACAACAAACAGAAGTGAGGAGAGCCCCGCACTCTTAAGTTACATCCGCATCAGGAATTCTTCAGCCCTGGAGAGCAGGTACTTGAAAAGTGCACTGGGACGCGCTTAGGTGGGTGTGGTCGCACTTAATTTACTGTAAACTCCGGAGCTGGTGGGGAAACAATTTTAAGCTCCGGAGCTGGGAGCCATTTGCCACGGAGTTTAGGGGTTGTGTGAAATGCCCTGAGATAGCTTTGACTTTAGCCGTTTAAGACTTTATTGGTTGAAACACTTTGAATTGTGCCTGAAACCAAATCAGCTTCAGGTGAAGCTGCTGTGATAAGGAATTATGTAATCCCTGTAACCAGCCCCTGTTAGCAATCTGGCTACAGTGTCTTAGACCCAATGATGTTTCTGAGCACTTTCCAAAAGCAGGCCCACATAGATAGAGTGTGTTATTAAGTAATCAAGCTGAGTTGTAACTAAGGCATGTGTCACTCTGGTCAAACCAGACCTCTCCAGGAACAGGAACAGCTGATGCACTGGTTTTAACTGTGCTAATGCACTCCTGATTACTTCCAGAATCTGGGTATCCAAGCTCAAAGATGAATCCAAGAGGACCCTCAAGCTGCTTGACTTTGTTTTCAGAGGGGGTGTAACCCCATCCAATGCAGGCTAGATCTCTATTCCTTGATCTCCTCTTCCACTGACCAGGAGCAACTCAGTCCTGTCTGGATTAACTTTAAATTTATTTAAAGTGTTCTGCTTATATACCGCCCCGTACCACTTCAAGTAGTCTCTGGGTGGTTTAAAGTTCAATTACAGTATGCAGGATACACATCCCCCCACCGCCCAGCAACCTGGGTACTCATTTTACTGACCTTGGAAGGATGGAAGGCTGAGTCAACCATGAGCCGGCTACCTGGGATTGAAACCCAGGTCATGAGCACAGTTTTAGCTGCAGTACAGGCATTTAACCTTACCATCATCCAGTCCATTACTGATATCAGACATTGAACTAGTGCTGAAATAGCTTCCCTTTCCTTCACAGGCACTGGTACTATATGGTTCCTTCTGGGACTACATCTAGAGTCAGAAAAGGCCCAAGGGATATAGGACATATATCCCAGGTAGACGGTGGTCTGAGAAGAGGTGGGTCAAATGGCAAGGGAAGGCTGCCCACAAAGAAGCCTGTGCTATGGCTAGCTTCCATGTCAACATAAGCCTTCTCAGGAAATGCATATATGTGGAATGAAGAGGAATAATGTCATTTCTTTGAGGAAAAGGGTGACTACTTTTCAAGTTTTCTGCTACCCAGTAGTTCTCTAAAACAAAACAAAAACTATCTGACTTCCTCAGACGATTGTCTCCTACAGGTGTGATGTCCAGTGGATGTTTCTCATAATCACTGACATTTTTACCTCCTAGTACACCATATCATTAGAAATCTGCTCTACCTAAGAAGGAGGCTTCCTGTGAAATGCCCTCTAAGGAGGTGTGTGTTTGGTATGCCTGTAACAGTGGAACCCCCCAATAGTGGTAATGGTAACACGAGGGAGGATGAAAATGAAAGCAGCATGGGAATCATGCGCTGTAGCACCACCACATTCACCTTTTTGGTGCTGGTTTCCCAGCCACCCATCAATGCCACGAAGTAGTCCAGAGATCTTGGGAGAAACGAGAAAAGGGGTTGGAAGCTGGTGCTCTAAATCGTGGACTCTGCTTCACTAGAAGTCTGCTCTAACTTGGGTCCTGAAGGCCACTTGAGCATTCCAGATCCTGATAACCAACCAGCCTTTCGCTGCTGCCTTGCGTGATCAGACACATCCTATTAATTTCCCTTCTGTTCTCTACACACCTCACCAGGTAATTGGTTGACTCTAGCAATCACCAGACACTGGAACTGAATGTGAGCTCTGTGCATTTTCCCAAGAATCATTTGCATTGGTTAATATGTTTATTGACAGCCTGCTGTTCCCCCAGATAACAAATTACCAAACAGCCAGCATTTGCATCAATTAATCACCAGCCAATGCCCCCTCCAACTCCTTCAATTCATTGCTCTGCTGTTTAGTGTCATTTATTATTATTTTTCTTCCCACCCCACCCCATTCCCTTCTCCCTTCCCTCTGCTAGACAAGGTCAAATATTTCATGAGGACGTGCAATACGCAATTAGGAGGACATAAATTATTTATGGCTAGGGAGATGAAGATTTGTTGAGCCTTTCCAATCCGTTGTGCTCGTGTCACTTTTCCCTTGTTTGGACACCTTTGTCTCTTGGAAAGTTCCCAAGTCTAATTTGGCATTACTTCATGTCACTCCAGTTTACAAGACAATCAAAGCTCAGAGAGTAAGCAGATAGATCTTTCAAATCTGACTGTCTCTAAAGCATTTACAGACAGTGTCCAAGATCCTGCTGCTCAGCAGAG
>JAHTLZ010003307.1:698142-708736 GCA_023846285.1 Phrynocephalus versicolor
ATGGTGGCTATGGGATGCTTCCAGGCTGTTTAGAAAGAAAAACCAGAGTCAACAGGAGCCACCTGTTTGCAGGCCAGGAAGCAGGGGGCAACCCCAACTCCCATGCCTGTCATTTTCATCCCAAGAACCCTTGTGAGGTTCCAGGAGAGGCCCTGCCAGCCACCCAGTCAAGGGGGAGTCAACAGTGCTTGTGGGGAGGAGCTTCCTGCCATGATTTGGGTGAGGAGTCCTCCAGGAACTCCCATTGACCTGAAGGGACACAGCACACAACCCTGGGCTCTATGCCATCAGGACAATGGGCAGATTCCTGGGAGAACAACCTCAGTCCACAGGTCTTTTGTTCATATGCTGGGAGAGGTTCCGGCTAACACTTCATCAATGGAGTAGCATTGCATAGGCCAGGGCTTTAGGCAGAAGATACTGGAACACACTCTTTTTCGGATCATGGCAACAATATCTTTTGGGAGCTGGGTTTACCACGTCACTGGATCCATGTCCTGGGTTGGTGATGGGCGGCTGCATGCAAGGGGTATGTTAGGCCACTTCCAGAGCCATTTCATTAGTAACACATGCACACCCATCTCCCATCACTGTTTTGCTTTATTTGTCTCCCTAGCTGCAGGAAAAACATGGTCTGTGTCACTCTTTGGTCACCGCACTGATCATTGGGCTAAACAGTATGGCTGCAGAGCCACCTGGACTAGGAGATCAATTGCAAATTAGATGGTTAGGGGATGCACTGGGAGTCCCTGATGGCCACCATAAATGTATACCTGCAGTGTTACCTATCCTTAGCTAGACGAAAGGACACCCCCCCCAAGGGAGCAGGAACTTGGGCATGATGCTACCAATAAGCAGCTATGCTATGTTTGACATGAACCATGTTTATCTGGTCAAAACTGCTAAAGGGCCTATTTGTTGGGGATGGAAAACCACAGGAGAATCCATTGGGCTTGGTGGAAGCTGCCTGCACCATTCTGAAGGATGGTGGCATATTGATACACCACTGGGTCATTGCTTGCTCAAATTCAGGGTTCTACCTGAAAGGTGACATGCATCTTTCAGACATGCAGAGGCATAGCTAGGGTTTTCAGTGCCAGGGGACAAAGTCAGTTTTGCCCCCCCCCCCACCGGACCTTCTGAAAAAGATGCACCCTGCCTTCCAGCCGTGCTCCTCCTTGCCAAGTGGCTCTTAGGAAGAGATGGTGAGGGCTTCTCTGCTTCCTTGAGATAGCCCTTTTCCAGCCCTACCCAACCTCTCCAGGAAGCAGGATCTGGGTGAAAACAGGAAGGAAGCCAACCACAGGCACAGAGGTGGGTGCTTCTTGCCCACAGTCTCCCCTCCACTCCCCCCACATTAGCCAAAGAAAACTTTCAGAAGGGCTACATGCACCCTTCCCTCCTGGGGAAAAGGGGTCCACCTGCCAACCCAGACTGCCTAGAAGGGTCCGGAGGAGGCGCAAGCCTTCAGCATCAGTCTGGCACTCCTGTGATGGCAAGTCCAGTAATGTGCAAGGATGCCAGGGCAGGCGCGCAGCCCCAGCACCAAAGTAAAAGGTGGATTTTTATGGATCCTCTTGATTTCATATGATTTTTGCAAGGGGTCCTTTCCAAATCACCATCAAATTATACATCTCATTAAAGTCCAACTACTACACATTAATCATCATGGGTCCTCCAGTACATGGCTGTGCACAACAACATGGATCCAACGCACAGATCAACCTGTTTTTATATGATTTTTTCCTTGGATCTTACTAAAACCACTGTTACATCATAGTCCTCATTTCTGTCCACAGATTGCAACAACAACAAAAAAAATCAGGGGTCCGTCAGTGCATGACTGCTCAGGGGCACAAAAACATGGATCCAAAGCATGGATCCTCACAGATCTTATTTTTATTCAGGATAAGCCCCCCCCCCCAAAAAAAAACAGACTCCCATCATATGGCTCATATCTGCACACAGAATGCACACCAAAAAGCATAGGTCCATCAGCACATGGCTTCAGTGATGCAAAAGCATGGATCTAAGGCACAGATCCACCTCATTTCATATGATTTTTCTCTGTGTGCAGAGATAGATAATAGGATGGGAGAGTGGTTTGGAGGTGATCCTGGATAAAATCAGTTAGATCTTTGAGGATCCATGCATTGGGTCCATGTTTTTGCACCACTACATAGCTATACGCTGGGGGACCCATGTTTATTAATGTGCAGCGTTTGGACGTTAATGATATGTCCAAACTTGGGTGCTCTGCTATAGTTCACCATATTTCCAAACCAAGGAGGTTTCCCCCCACCCTAGAAGATTCACACCTGAGGGGGATGCCTATTGTTGGTGAACAACTCCGTGGTTGCCCATGTGCTAGTGGACAAGTGTCCCGTCCCATCTGGGGAGGGGTCTGTTCCTTATGCTGTACCCACACTGTGCTACTGCAGCCAACCCAAGCAGTGGCATTATTTACTACTTACCTTCACCCACTTCCTTCCTACTTTTGGCAGTAAACTGTTACTTGGTATCAAAGTGTCTCTCTCTCTCTCTCTTTCTCTTTGTGGGAGGGTGCCCGGAGATGCCTGGGACCATAAACTCATGGGAATGGAGATGGGGTGCCTGGAATACAGAGGAGAGGGAGAGCCATTGAAAGGGTAAAGTGAACCATATTGGTTTTTTTTTTCATATGGTAGATCCTGCTTCAGACCAGAATGTTATTTTTAATTTAATTGTGAAAACAGACTCCGTTTCAAATACAGTTGAGCAATAATACCAGCCAGGAGATGCTGAGATATGTAGCAAAAAAAAAAAAAAAATAACTTGTCCAAGCCCTGGGAGGAAGCAATGGAGTATGCTTATGCTTTAAACCCACTCCTCCAGGTTTTCAAAGACGCCCATATTGTCTCAGCTTTTAATCACATTCCTTCTCCCTCCTGCACTAATTCAAAAAGCAATTTCACCACAACCCACTGACCCTCCGCAGGTCTCCTCAGAAGGATGGCTTGCAGAAGGAACTGACTGTATGCAAACATCCATAGCACATTATCATACCAAAGTGCTTTACTGTTGCTTGCAAATTAAGTAATTCTACCCGGTGGAGGTACCAATTAGTCACAGCCCGTTAAAAGCTTGCAAAATCCAGCCCTGTTGGTTTATGTTATGAGCTCAGTGGATCTGGCTTCGCCTTCCCCCACCTTCCTCTACAAGTCCATCGAAATGAGACATGCTTCTGAAAGGGCATCTGTGCGGTATTTTCTAATGAGGCAGAAAGGTAGCGCTGCTAATTATCCCCACATAGAGGCGTCTGTAAACTGGCCAATGTTGCAACGTGTCTGGCCAGGCATGTTGTTCAATACTGTATTCACAAAAAAGTAAAGGAAACCTCTAAGAAGAAAAGCCAAGCTAAGAAAGGAAAGGAACGGAAGACCTTCCCACAAACATTTCTGCCAGCATCTGGATGCCGACTTTCCACTGCTTTGTTTTAGCAAATATGGAGAGAAGGGTCATATGTAAAGCTATATGCTTCAGGTGTATATTGTAGTTGCATTGTTAAATCTCCGTGATAATAGTTGCTTAGTGACAGATACTGAAGGAGAAGCGAAAGGGAAATGCTTTTATGTCTCCTTAATGCAGTAGGACCAGGTAATTTTGTTTTGATTGGGATGAGAGGTTCAAACTCGGTAAGAGGGCACAGTGTTAAAATAAAATCAGGTGATGGATCAGAGTTTTTAAGGTAATATGGTTTGGGGTTGGTAAGTGCATCTTTTTGTGACAACTTTTAATCCATTTGCAGGCTATGTTGTATATCAAGTAAGGGGGCTACATGGACTTTTAAAATCACTCTATTTGAGGCTTTACCCTGTGCTCACTTGCCCTTGACAAGTAATAGATGCCAGGATTATGGGGTTTGGTGTGCAATAAAACCTTGCAGTCTGATCTGTTATTTTTTCCTATTTGTAATACTGAAGTAGCACTGTTCCAGTTTGACAGAAATAAAAAAACCAAATATTAAAAATAGCAATGATGATGGCAGTGAGTGGCTATGGGAGGCAGTCAGTGTGAGGGAGGGTAGGTGCCACAAACCTGTTTCATTTGTACAAACTTGTACTTCCCCTTCCTGAAGAAGCAAATTTGTCTATGAAGCTGTCATTAAAACTTAGCATTTAATTTTTATGATCCCACAACATTGTGTCTTGCCTGTTTTTTGCTTTTCTTTTGGTTTTGCCTGATCTGCTGGAACAGACTAACATGGCTACATCTTCTAAAACTACAGATGCTCAATGTGTCTGTCACATTTTGAGTCACTTCAGGGCTTGAAAGAGTACCAATTTTTCTCATAAAAGTTTGCGACTATCACTAGGAATACACACCCACCCACCCACATATTTTAGGAAACATTCCCTTCTGCAACAGAATACCCCTTTAATACATTTCTGTCAACAGTTTGGAATGTCTCAGCCTGTGATGTCACAACCCATGCTTTAAACTTAGAAGTATCAGGCTACCAGAAGATTTCTAAATGTTTGTGCAAATGGATATCTAGAGTGGATTAAAGAATGTTGAGATCAAATGGCAGGGAGTTCTATAAACTCAGGGAGAAATAACATCCTTCATTTTAAGGGGAAAGGGTTTATAGGAGTGGATGGAACCAAGAGAAGTGATGATCTCCACAGGGGACATAAGTCTTTCATCATTAAGAGTGAAGGTAACTTTTCAAGATGGCTGCATTTCATTTATCACCATGGATGTCATCCCATTGGCTCTTTGTGGCTGGCTCCATTTTACAGTCACGTCATTATTTTAATTTCATGTCATAATTGCATGGGGTCATTCATGTGACTATTTCCAGGAGAAAAGGGACCGATGAACCATAATGGAAAGAGATTATCAAAGCAGTAACCAATCAGCATAGCCAGTGTAGCGATGAATCAGCTAGTTGCTAAGGTGAATGTTCTCCACATTTAATATATTTGGAAAGAAATGTCTCAGCTTCCTTGGAAGCACCACATTCACAGTGAAAACCAAAACGGGCAAAAATAGGGCACCATCATAATGAAAAGTGCCTTTTATAGAACTCTGTGGCTGCTGGTATATGAAAGAGCGCTTATACCCTTCCTGTTTCCTTTCAGCAGAAGACACTCCCAGTGGATTATGTGAACAATCACTGCTAGAAACCATAAACTGTGAGTCATGAACACACCGAAATGAATACGGAGGTCTGCCGCAAGGGAAGAGCTGACCTGCTTAGAAAGGTAAAGAGGGCTGGAGACTTGCCAAGCTTTTTCATTCTTTTAATGCACCCACTCTACATGAAGTGGAAGGCAGAGAGCATACGGCCGGTACTCTTGAACAGCAGAGCTCCCATACTTCAGGGGCAGCTGGGTAGCGGAACCCACTCTACAAAGGTAACCCGTTTGAGAACATGCTTGGTCTTTGTGCAACATCTTTCCCTTTGTGACATACCAGTCAAATAAGCTTATGAAGGTTTAGCTTTGAATTACATATTCCACCCGCATCTGCAATTGTAAAAGAACAGTGGGAGAGAGTTATGACTCATCCAACAATGTGATTCTAATTTCTTCCTATATATTCACAGTGAAAATATATAGAGAGCCAAACACACAAGGAGAGCATGATTCAAAGAAGTAACAGGCTTTTCTCTGCATGCAGGTGTGAGAAAGGACATAAAGAACCACTGTGCTTTGTCTTTGTTTTGGTTCCTGAAAAACTGGATTACTTTTTTTTTTACAAGAGCATAGCAGATTTGGGTACTGGGACTACATCTCCCAGAATTCAGGTTTTTGGAGTGACAAACCCAAAATCAAAAATCCCCACACCTCTTTCAGGAACACAGATGGTCTCTGGGTTAAGGCAGCGTGTTTTGTTCACTGCACAGATAAAAGACTGCGTTCAAATGATGTTGTCTTAGTTTTGTTCAGAGCTCATAGACTGTGTTTGGATTATTTGCTTTTTAGGTCAACATTTATATCTCCACTTTTCCTTCTCTATCCTCACAACAACCTTGTAAGGTAGGTTAGGCAGAGGGGGAGCATCCGACTCAGCAACCGAGACCCTCCACCAGGTCAGTGTTGTGTCTCAGTGGGGACAAGAGCCTGGATAGCCATAACCTACCTGCCATCTCTCTGGGATTCTGTGCCATGCATAGGAGCTGCTTCTTGAGGGCTGTTGAGTTTCTCCATGTCTCAGAAAGCCTTGACAGAACATAAGATGAACAAAGTACATTGACAGTCTCTCCCACCCACCCACCGCCCCCACCATCACCAACAGGTTTTGCAACTCCTTGTATATCACAGCATTTCTACAGCCAGTGTATTAGGCAGCAAGAGTGGAAATAGGCTTGTATAAATGTAAATGTGCCATATGTATGCAATATTTCGTTTCTCTGCTTACCAGCACAATTCACAACACTCTTCGGGAGGCTTTGGAGCATGATGCTGCTTATGAAAAAAAATGCCAGCCTTCAATGGACATCCCTAGAAGACTAATGGATTCCAGCAGCTGGAATCCATATGCGCTGTCTTTTAAAAATATATATATAAAGAACAAAAGAGGCCTGGGTGGTAAAATATGGATGATGGATGTTACAAATTGCATGCTTTGTCAATAGTTGGATTATATTTTTAAGAGACTGATCTGCTTGGATGTTAGAGGATGTTACCATGAATTGAAGATTTCAGTTTGCTTTGGTTCACAAGCAGTCACCCTCCTTTGTGGTGAACACTGGTCTCCTGGTACCAAGGGGGCCACATCAGGCAGTACATTCTCAGAAGATAAAAGACACTTTGGTTCATCCCCTGGGAGGCTACAACTGCATCTCTACATCTCCTATTCTATTACCTTGGTGTAACCTTCTGAATTGAATGGGACTTTACTAAGGGAATTAACAATGAAGAAGACCCGAGCTGGATCAGACCAAAGGGCAATTTAGTGTAGCATTGGCCTACCAGTTTCCTATGGGCAACCCACCAGCAGCATGTGTGCAAAAACCACCATTCATTTCACATTCCCTGCCACCTGTTATGAAGTATTATTGACGTGAGACTCTGATGTTACACCTTTTCCAGGTTTATATGGAAACCATTAATGTAGCATGTAATTCTCAACTAGTGGTGCAGTTTTGGACTACAAAGCCCATCATTTCCCATTCTGTGACATCTACCTCACACATATGTCAAAATGTAGCTTACCTGGGAGGACAGGAAAGCTGGAAGGCTGGCCTAGCTTGCTGTTCAGAAAGAAAGCACCTAGACCCAGAATGCTAAGCATAGATTGCCAGTGACAAAGGACTGTGGGAGTTGCAGTCCAAAACATCTGGAGGGCTGAAGCTTGGACATGCCTAGCTAATACCAGGGCAGGAAAAGGAAGCTTGGGCAGAGTCAAAGCTAACTAACTACACCTCAAAGCCTTCTACTTTAGGCTCTTTTCACCAGGTGAACCATAGTTAGGTGTTTATAAGATTGTGTAGCTCACATAGAACTCCCCAAATGTGGTATTAAGGGATTTATAGTGCAATATATATATATAAAGAAATCCTATCCCTATTCTCAACTGACATCCACATTCTACAATGCCATCCTGATGAAAGGTGATTGTAGCCATTAATGGCTCTAACCTCCACAGATTAGTAGCTACTGACAGATTTAATCTATGTGAATTCATATAATTGCCTTCTAAAGCCACTTAAATTGACAGCAGCCATTCTTTTGTGGTAGTTAACTCCACCGTTTAACTATATGCTTTATAAAGAGGAACTTCCTTTTATCAGCTCAGAATCTCCCACCATTCTAGGTCCAGGTTCAGAACTTTATGAGACTGAGAGAGAAATGTTCTTGCATCAGCTTTCTCCACCCCCCACATGCAATTTTATACACTTCTAGGGTGCTTCTCCTTATTCAAACAGGGCCAGACAAACTTTCCTCTTAAAGAAGTTGCTGTAGCTCCTAGTTCTTTTACATTGCCTTTTTCTGCATCTCTTCCAGCTCTAAGAAATTATGTGTGCAATGCAACTGTGATGCCAGAATCCTCAAAAAAGACTCTGCAACAAATTCTTTGTGGAAGGCAGCGCCTGGGAACCTGGAATTATAACACAGGAATGTTGCTTTTCCAAGTCCAGGTCAGTGCCTGCTGGCCTTGTCCCTCTGCTTCCAACTTAGCCATCATAAATGTAATGGGAATGACATTCCTTTATAGAATATTTATGCATTTCTTAATTTTGAATATATTTACCCCACCTTTTTCCTTGGAAAAGGACCCAACGTGGGTTACAATAAAGAGGGACAATATACAGCCCAATATACAGGGGAGGAAGGGACAATCAAGAGACCTGCTAAGGCTAGGAAAATATGGCTGAGCTGTGTATGTGCATGCATGCATGTCTCTTCAGCGGCTGAGGGAGCGGAGGGGAGAGTGCAGGCAAGAAACTAGATCCCTACGCACTGAAAACCCTAGCTATGTCTTTGCCTAAATGGCCCATGCTAGCCACCTAGTGATCCAGCAGCAGGGAGCCATCTAGTGTAGCTGTGCTCTATGTGCACACTCTGCATTCAGCAATTCTTAGTGGGCCCAATGGGTTCATCATGGCTCCCACGTCTCCATTTACATCAGGATGGGGAATCTGGGGCCCTTCAGAAGCTTTGGGACTGCAGCTCTCAACAGCCTTAGCCAGTATAACCAATGCTGAAGGGTAATCGGAGTTGCACACCCATCACAGTTTTTCACTCTGTCTCATCCACCTGACCATAGCCAATTATCCCAAAGGCATGAACATAGTAGGCTGGTCATACTTTATTTGGTGTCCCTGCATTTGTATCAATCTGCTAGACAACATAGGTTTGGTTGCCCTAACTGTAGCTAGGTGGTCAGCCAAATGACTATGGATGTTTGTAGCTACGGCTCGAATATTGCATCAATCAGGGAATTGGTTTAGATGACCTTCCAAGTTTCCTTTCGACACTATGATTCTATTGTAGTAATGAATGAGAATATTATATAGTGTATGCGGTCCAAAGCAGTGAGGGGTGTGCAGACCTCTACACTGGAGAAACAAAACAGCCATTAAACAGGAGGATGGCCCAACATAGGAGGGGCAACAGCTCAGAATCAGAATCAACAGTACACCTCCACTTGAAGGACAAAGGGCACTCATTCAAAGATGAGGGTGTACACATATTAGATAGAAAAGATAGGTGATTTGAGAGAAGGGTCATGGAAGCCATTCATGTGTGTATTGAAAACCCCTCTCTCAACAGAGGGGGGACTCAGACACAAGCTATCTGCTACTTATCAGGTGGTGATTTCAACAATCCCCAGAGAAAAATAATATTTCACACCTCCACCAGTGAGGACATGGCTAACGACTCATACTTTATGGGAGTTGGGAAGGTTGTAAAAGTGGGACTTTCATGCACCTTAGGCCATTGTCCATCTTATGAGCCTATTTCAGACTAGGGTGACATGATTTCAAAGTGAACTATAAAGTAGAGGACTCACAACTAGCTTTCCTCATACTGACGAAGCTGTTTGGATGAGCAGCAGCTTTTCACTCTCTGATATAAGAAGTCCAATTGCCATGACTCTACTTTCAGATAAACCTACCCGGATAACTGAGAATCTTCACAGACAACGAATGAGAATATTGTTTATGGAGCAAAATGATGTGAGATGCAAAAATAAAATAAATCCTGCTGGAGCCTACAGAGAACAGCTGTCTTTAATACTATGCATAGTCATGTTTGGCTCCATCAGAGGAAATAAGACTGTTCCACAACAAAGATGCTGTTGATTGCGTCTTAAAGCCATTTGGTCTGTGCTTCAAGTAGTGTTTTCATATAGCACAAAAATGCCAATCTACTCCTTTCCATGCTGGTATCTTGGTTTCCCAAAGATGAATTAAAATGTGTTCTGTGCCATGAGGTCAATAAATATTCCTTGCAGGTTCTTGGCTCATGTTTATTTATAACCGACTCTGCTGGTTATATGAACGCTTGGTTATGCACTTGCAAATTAATCAATGAGAAGGCAATCAAAATTAGTCTTTAGAATTCTGGCAGCTTTTATTCTGTTTAGACAGCTTTTATTCTTACTATTATAGAATGCTAATTACATTTCACTATGTTTCCAGTAAGCGGAATGGTTTTATTAAATTTTGTCAATATAGAACTGTGGTAAATGGTCTTGCCAAAGAGTGGCATAATGAGAAACATAATATTTTGACAGGGGTAGATGTATTTCCTTTATCCTCAAATTATATTGACACTGGGTTTCAGCATCCTCCTCAGCAAGACCATATCATTTGGACTCAAAGACTGTTTATATAATGTATGAGCTGCTTTCTCCTAGCAAGTAATAGCAGTCTGTGGATCAGAGTGTGGTGGAATATGTAATAGAAGAAAACCACAGATACAGTATTGCTTTGGCAGTAAGTTAGGCATCTGACTTTGTAGCTAGAGATTCAGAGTTCAGTTCCTCACTGTACATCCTGCAGAGAGAGCCAGCCTATCGCCAGAAGAAGAGAATGGCAAAGCGCTTCTGAGTATTTATTTATTTATTTATTTATTTATTTATTTATTTATTTATTTAT
>JAHTLZ010003307.1:708746-721192 GCA_023846285.1 Phrynocephalus versicolor
TATTTATTTATTTATTTATTTATTTATTTATTTATTTATTTATTTATTTATTTGTATATCACAATCTGATTTTCCTCAAACGGGAATTCTGGGCCGTTAACAACAATAATTTATCACACAACCCAAAACATAATAAAAATGGTAATAATTTAAAGAGAGAGAAAAACCCAATAATACAGAAACCACAATGGAACAACAAGACACCAAGTACTATCTTAGAAAACCCTGAAAAGGGTTGCCATAAATCAGCATTAATTTAATGGCACACAATTAATTAAGCCCCTGTATTGGGAAAGGAGCAAAAATGTCACGGATAATAAAAAAAATTACAATGGCTCTCAAAAAATGTTTTTGCTATACTTCCACCATTTCAACAGAGGAAATCCCATTGTGACTGTGGGCAACCACTCAATCCTTTAAAGCTGCTGTTTCTGCACAGTCAGCAAATTAAGCCCCTGCTTATTTCTGAATAACCAACCACCAAACAAAGCCAAGTTAATGTGTGTGAGCAGCCCCCATAGCCCCTTCCATGAAGACACCAAAATGTTGCTAGAATCAGTCTCTTGTACTGGAGTAACTCAAATGTGGCTCAACAACAAAACTGAAATAGTTCTTTGGGCACTAGTGTGTTAACTACACTCCCCAACAGTTCAGGTCCACAGAACCAGTCCACAAGTGTCCCTTTTGCTGGGAGGAGTAGAGTGGCAGTTCATTTATCAGCTCCTAGATACACTTCATGGGCAACAAGCACAGGATACTGCAACAGTTAAGGAAAAACTGTTTTCCCTATCGCACAACACTAGACCTAGGAGGCACTCCATGAAACATTTGGTTGCTAGATCTCAAACAAATAAGAGAAAGTACTTTTTTACCCAGAGGATCACTGGTCTATGGAACTCCCTGCCAGAAGAAGTGGTGAGAGCTGTCAGCCTTGAAGGCTTTAAGAAAGGATTAGACAAGTTCATGGAGAACAGGGGCATCAATGGTTGTCATTATGGATGCCTAAGGACAACCTCTGGGTTGGAGAGATAGGCAGGATATCTCTCAATGTCATTTAAATGGAATCGTAAGCAGGTGAAGACATCTGCTTGGGAATACCCTGAAGCAAATGGTGAGCCGCCGTATGAGACAGAATGCTGGACTGGATGGGCTGTGGGCTGCTCCGGCAAGGCTGTTCTTATATTCTTATGAATTCAGGCACTCATCTGTCCCTGGAGTTGAATAGCCTAGGCACCTTTCTAGGTGACTTCTTGCTAGTAACTGCTACGTCTATCACATATGTATGTTGCTCCTCCCTAGAGGCATGGCAAAAAATTTTGCAAACATGGCTGGGCTTGCCAACATCATGAGATGTAGGAGAAGGGTGGATAGGAGAAGGAGGAACAGCTGACTGATGCTGGGAATAGTGCTCTTGGGTAGCTGGCAGCAAAGTGGCGTGCCCATGCTGATGCTTCTGCTGATGGCATGCTCTGGGCTGATTCTCTAGTCACCTCTCCTCTCACTGTCTCACCTCATCTTGGTGTACTGAGGCTACGTCCTCCAGGAGAACAAAGAACTCCTCCCAATGTCTAATGTTCGGGTCCCAGCAATGGCTAAAAACTGGACTGTTGAATACTCTGGGTGCGCTGATATTTCCTGGGTCTCCAATGCCTCCCAGTTGATGCAATCCACCCAGAGATCCTCCTCTCCCCTACTTCTATTAATCCACAACCCCCCGCAATGGCTACTGGGGGGGGGGTCCAGGACCTTGCCCACCTCAACATCTCAGTCCACAGGAATCTCACTCTTACTCATGGAGAGGTGGAAAGCCCACTGTCTCTATTAGGGGGAGCAGGGTAACTGGGTAAACTTGCACTAAGATAAACAAATGATGGTAACCTCTAGAGTTGCCCTGTTAATGATGGGCTCACCCTAAACTCTGAAATAACTTTAATCCAGATAAGTGGGGGTAGGGGCAGAGTGAATCCAGGAAATCAAAGGCTGATTAGCTCCATATCTGTTATAGCTGCAATGTTCTTGCACAGAAAATGTATAAAAGGACAGGTCTTGCTGAAAACTATTCACCATGGTTTCGGGGTGGTGGGGGAGAGTCTTAGAGTACTTTGACATTGACAGTGTCAAGAAGTATGTGGATAGGGATAACTCAGTGGTTCTCAACCTGTGGGTCCCCAGATGTTCCTGGACTGCAACTCCCAGAAGCCTTTACCCCTCATTGTGCTGGAAGGGGTTTCTGGGAGTTGCAGTGCACGAACATCTGGGGACCCATAGGTTGAGAACCACTGGGATAACTGGTCCTAAAAAATAGAGCACATGGCCTTATACTGGGAAAAACTACATGGTCTTTCTAACTCTGTCCAGTTGATCCTGACTGACAGCAGCAGGATCATTTCTTAGCCCTGCCTACGCCACCGACTGACACTTTGCCACTGAGCTTTCGTTATTTCCGGGTGTAAATAGTGGTATATATAGTTTGCTTGAACTTTCAAAAGGCTTTTGATAGAGTCCCTCATTAGAGGCTTTTTTGGGGTGGGGGGAATTCGCAGTGCAAAAGAAGGAAGAGCCTCTTCAGGGAATTGGTAAGTGTTTTTTTAAAAAAACAAATGGTAAAGAATAAAAGGACAGTGTGCAGAAACTAGCAATATATGCAGTGAAGCTCTACCAGGATTTGCACGAAGCATAGTTTTGTTTTTAAAATTTATTCTTAATAAGCGGCTTTCAGTTGAGAATAATCAGCAAGGTGGCAAAAATTGCTGATAACATAAAATTATTTAGGATATTTGCAAGGAAAAAAAACAAAAAACCCAAAATTGGCAGGAAAGCACTCCAAAAAGGATAGGTGCAGATGGAAAATGGCCATTGAAATGGCAACTGAGGTTCAATGTATGCCAGTTTAAAGAGATGCATACTGGGAAAAACCTGCCTACAGAATATGCTTCTGCCATCAGTAGTTGTGGTGACTAACTGGATAGTATTTAGTGAACATACTGTCTTTGTGTGTAGCTGGTGTGGGAAAACAAGGAGCAGATCCTGTGTTGGGGTTTGTTAAGAAAGGAGTCAGGATTAAAGTCACTACTAAAGCAATGCTTTCATATAAATCTGAGGCACAGACACATTTGTAATATTGTACAGCATTTTTGTTGTTAAACCTGGAAATGGATATTACTGAGGTGGAGACAGTGGAGAAAAGAGCTACTGGAATGACTGGTCAAGAGCAATCAATGTCTGAGGAAAGGTAGTAGTGCTGTGGGCTTTCTAGCTTAGAAAAAGAGTATGTATGAGGAGACATCATATTGATGCAGTATTTAGGCAAGGTATTTCTCTTTTGTAATGCTGAAACCCAGGACTATTTAATGAAGCTCAAAGGCAGACCATTCAGAGTCTTCATATCCTGTATAGTCCACTGTGGAATTCATTACCAGAGCCTCCACTGACCACTGACTTGATCGCTGTAAATGAAGATTAGACAAATCATTTTCTTTTCATTTTATTTCTATCCTGCTTTTCTCCCAGTTAAGGGACCCGAGGCACCTTTAAAAAAATTATCATAGACAAATTTTAGGGCATTTAAAATCCCATTAAATTACAATATTTTAAAATGATTAAGCATGTTAATTTTACAGGCTGTCCAATAGAAAGAGTTTAAAAGAATTTAAATGCATATTTTAAAAGAAATTAAAAGGTATAGCACCCCCTTTTAAAAAAAAAAACTATTTCCTTGGCAGCAGGTTACTTACTAAAAGCCTACCTGAAGTGAAAGGCTTTTGTCTACTGGAAGGAGGAGAGTAAATACAGGACCAGACAGGCCTCTCATAGAAGGGTCTTTCATAGCTTGGGAGCAATTCAGAAGGCCCTCTCTTTTATCCTCAACAGGCATGACTACATTAGTGACGAAACTGAGAGAATGGTCTCCCCAGAAGACCTTAAAACCTGGGCTGGGTCATGTGGAGAAATGCAGTCCTTCAGACAGCCTGGATTCAAATCAAGTACATAGAAGGGAAGGTTATGAATGGCTTCTAACCAACAATGGCCAAGCTATATTTTCTGTACGGCAGTGGTTCCCAATCTTGGGTAACCCAGGTGTTCTTGGACTGCAACTCCCAGAATCCCTGGCCAGCACAGCGGATGGTGAAGACCTCTGGGAATGGTAGTCCCATAATATTTGGATTGCCCAAGGTTGGAAACCACTGCTGTACAATATTAGAGCAGTAATAACAGACTAAAAGGAACCCCACCACCACCGTTGGACTCATACTTCACTCACAGATATATTTAGTCTGGGTCCATATAACATTGCACATTTACCCCAGTGTAATTTGTGCATGTGAACAAGGTAACTTCGGCAATTTGTTACAGCCCTGAGATCTATGGACCTAGATGTTTCAAAACAATTGTACCAGTGTTGATTCTGCTACTCCCACCTGCTACCAATTTTTAAAGAAGCTATATGTCAGCCTCCTTACAATAAATATTTCTGCATGTACACGTGAAGCCATCAATGAGGCCATCTTTTAAAATGGCTCCCACAAACGAATTTGTCCTTTCAAGAGTTTGCATTATATATGTATGTATTCAACTTGTATACCACCCCATACAGCAAAAACTCTCTGAGAAGTTCACTACATGACAAATAATTAAAAATCAAAATATCATAAATATCATAAAATAAATAAACCACGATCACTAGCTAAAAACCCACATTTGAATAGAATTAAATATTGGATATATCAGGTCTTTGGTTAAAAGCACTAATAAAGGGCAGCTTTAAATAATTTTTTTTCATAATTTTTTCATAATTTTTCATAATTATTTTCAATAATTTTTTACTCATTTCCTGAAGTCTGAGAGGGATGACACCTGACCAGAGTTGAGCACAAAACAAAACAAATGAAATGATGTATCATCATTTTGTTATGTAATGAATTACTTTGTTACATATTGAAATGGTAGGATGTGTTTCATCGTGAAATGAAATGCAATTTTTTTCTCTAGGAACAAAACAATTTGTCCTAGAGGAACCAAAATGGCACGGGAGCTTCATCAAGCTCTTCTCTGTAAGCCCCCAAAATTTGGAGAGCTTTGGGGGTCATGGAGCTGAGTTATAGTATTAAACTCCAAAGGGAGTTTCCTTAGAGCCCCAAGGAAAAAATAATTCTAATTGAATCAGGAATCTGCAATAGCCCTCCCCCCGTAGGCGAGCAATTAGCGGCTTGGCTTCCTTCAAGTAGAATTATTTTTTCCTAGGGGCACCCCATTTGGAGCCTAATAACTCAGCCCCCTGAATCCCAACCCTCTCTAAATTTGGGGGGCTTACAGGGAAGAGCCCAGTGAAGCTCCCCTGCCATTTTGGCACCAATACATGGCTGTGAACCCTATTTGTGAGTACATAAAATCATTATGTACTCAAAAATAGGGTTCACCGCCATGTATCAGCATGGAAATCACAGTGTAGCTTCATTGGACTCTTCCCTGTAAGCCCCTGAAATTTGAAGTGGTTTGGGGGTCAGGGGGCTGAGTTATTAAACTTCAAAGAGGATGCCCCTAGGAAAAATCATTCTAATTGAATTGGGAAACCGCAATAGCCCCCCACCCCTGAACATGAGGGATTAGCAGTTTGCTTTCTTCAATTGGAATGATTTTTTCCTAGAGGCACCCCCTTTGGAGTTCATTAACTCAGCCCCCTGAAACCCAAACCTCTCCAAATTTCTGGAGCTTACAATGAAGATATTGAGGATGCTCCCCTGTCAATTTGGTGCCTCTAGGACCCAGGGGAGCACAGTGTTTCATTTCATTTCATCTCATTTTGTTTCATTTTGTTTCGTTTCATTATGAAACTACTTTAAAAATTTGATAGTAATGAAATGAAACAGAACTAAAGAAATGAAACAAAATGCTATATTTCCATTCTGTGCCCATCTCTACACCTGAAAAACCTCTGTTGGAACCCATGGCTGAGAAAGCATGGCTCTTGGTGTTAATGAAGTTTTGGGCCTCCTTGGGTGGTTCCTGGTATTTGGGCGTCCCTAAGTGTCACAGATTGCAAAGAGTGGGTTCTGAGAAGTATCAAGGTCCTAAACCATTAAAGGTTGTATAAGCCATGACCATCATCTTACATTAGGCACAAAAACAAACAGGGAAGCAATGAAGTCATGATGAGACAGGGAATATGTACCTGTGATCAGTTTGGTAGCTACATTTTGGATTTGCTTCAGTTTTTGCACTGACTTCAAAGGCAGCCTTACATGGAGAGTGTTACAGCAGTCTCTTTGAGGGATTATGGTACCAACACTGGGTTCTTCTTCTCCAAGGAGGGGGGCAGAGCCATCCCAAGACTTATAGACCAATGTTGAGCTGGGTAAACTTTTTACAACACTGAAATAAAATGCAAGGATAGTTGCAAATCCATAACACTGCTGCAGAAAATTTGTTCTGCCACCTCTCTTCTGCAGACCTACATTATACCCCATTACCTAAATCATGGATGGTTAAAGGCTAACTTTCTGCTCCCTCAATATTAGGAGATCTATGTCATTGCATTCCTCTCTGTCACTCTCTCTAATCTTTAACAAAAACAAATGATCATAGACACTCCCTCTAGGGGACACACGAACACACAACACACACACACACACAAACACACACATCATGGTCTAAGCAAATGCATTCATAAGGATTATACTTGTATACTTCCCCGTGTTTCAAATATCAGTGTTGTGAAAATGATGATGGTGGCAACACGGAACATTACTCCAAGAGGTGATGATAGTACATCCTGGCTCCAGCTCCATGACTGAAATTTCAGTCAGATCACGAGTGCTCACTTCCATTTCAAGGAAGCTCATCAATCTCTCTGATCTATTTGTTACTCTTTATCGTGCGCAACAAACTTTGTTGTCTCCTCTATTATAATTAAAATGTACACAAGAGACATAAATAGAAGTAAATTCTGAAGGATCAGACTGGGAATTCAACAAGCACTCTGAAGACAACATGAGATAAAGGAGCTGAATTACCCAGAAGAAATGAGCTACTCAAAGATTAAAAAGAAAACAATTTTTTTGCATCTGAAAGAGACGCTCAAGTACGGTTATTTGTCCAATTTTATATTATCAAATCCTATAAACTGGGGAAAAGGTTATGAGTTAAGGTAAAAGTATTCCTATTTGCCTTTTATTGTGTAAACAATAAAATAACATGCAGCTCTGCTCTCCTTTACCACCTCTGCAACGGAGGCGGTGCAGACCCTTGACTCTTGCCTGGATGCAGTCAAGGAACAGACCAGGACCAACAGGCTTAGACTCAACCCGGAGAAGACTGAGGTTCTGTTCTTTGGGGTATCCTCTACCAGATACAGTGGCCCTCTCCCCAGTCTGGGGGGCACTACCCTCCAGCTGGCAGAGAGAGTTAGGAATCTGGGCATGGTCTTGGATCCAGCTCTATCCTGGAGGCCCAAGTGGTGGGTTTCAGCCATATCCTGGGGACAAACTGAAAAATGAATCATATTTTCTAATGAATTTGGATGATTTGTCAAAAACTGCCGGTTTGTATTTGTCATAACTGAAGTCTCCTCAATAATACAAATTGATGATTTTTTTTTTTTTGCAATTTTAATTTGTTAGTTTTTGGGCCATAAAATGGCTCCCAAGGCACCTAGAGATAGAAGCTTCCTCTGTCTGTCCTCTACAATCCCTCCAAGTTTGCTGGAGATGGGATTTTTTATGTCTGAGTTATGCACCCCTGGAAAGTTCTCCCCAGATACCTAGAGACTCCACCTCGAAGCACAAAGTTCTTTTAACTTTTCTCTACAATCTGTCCAAGTTTGGTGCAGTTTGGGTCTCCCTAATCCAGTTGCTTAGGACACTTTCCTAGGGGCCTGCACTTTCTGGCTGTACAAGTCAGATGTCTGAAACGCAATGTTCACCAAACTTGAAGGGATTGTAGAGGTGAGTTGATTGAAGCCTCTCTGCAGGTTTAGTTAATCTAGGTGCCTGAGTGGCACTTTCTTGGAGGGACATTTTTGGGATGCATACCTCAGAGGCATTAAGCTTTCAGGATGGTCAGGGTATGCTTCTCTCCAAATTTGGTATCTCTAGGTGCTTTGGGGGGCATTTTATAGCATCTTAAAGTAGAGAGGGATTGATGTGTTGATCCATTGATTAATTAGCCTCAACAAATCACAAATCATGATAAACTGCTATTTTTTAAATGTGTCCCCAAATCTAGAGTAGAACTACTGCAACAGCATGGCTTACAGAATATTCACTGTCATCCTGTTGGACACAGACCACTTTTGCAATATGATGATGGCATCACCATCAGACTTCTGTTCTTACTTCAGAGTGCATGTGGATGTACCTCATTACTGCATGTCAGTGTATATACCCAGAAACTTGGGGGGGGGGTCTATATTCTAACAAACTGCTACTGATTGACATCATTCCCATTGCACAGGCTTAGTTGCACAACAGGATTAGGGCCATTGATTTAATAAATCCAATTTATTAAATGGCTCTGCTTGGGCTGGGCTTAACATGTGGATTTAGTCAAAAGAGCTAATATTAAAATGAAACACAAGAAACCAGCAAGTACATTTACAGCAACAACAAATTGGGTGTTTTAAAAAAACAAACACAAAAAGAGCATAGCAGGAAGACAAAGTAGAAAAATCATGCAATTCAGCAACAAGCAGCAACATAAAAAATTAAAAGCAAAGCAGAAAATAACAAAGCATAAAACTAATTGTAGTTTTTAATCACTTCCCTGTTGATTCCTTTACTCCTAATGTCATATAAAAACACATGATATACTCTTCCATTTTTAAAATTTCACATAATTTTATTTATTTATTTATTTTAATACTTGTTGACTGCCTAACTTTTCCTGGGGAACTTCAGGCTGTGTACAACAAATTGCAAAAACAAACAAACACAGAATCCGGCAAGAAAAGGCCTGGAATACACAATACAGCCAACTAACAACATATCATCGTACACACAGCGATCACCAAAGCTTTCCCTAAAGAGCCAGCTCTTTGATGCTCTCCTGAGGGCCGGCAGTGACTCCGCCTGCTTAATGTCCACCAGCGGTTTGTTCCAAAGTGCTGGGGAGGGCAACAATAAGGACCAATTCCGGGTAGAAACCCTTCAGGCCTCTCTCGGAGTGGCCAAGCAGAGCGCAAAGGCAAACAAAGCTCTGGTTGGTTGGGATGAAGCTGACCTCTGGGAGATCCGCACTGCCAGATGGTCAAGTCCCAAGCCATGGAGGTTTTATAAACGAAAACCAATAACTTGAACCTTATTCAGGAGGCAACGGGTAGTCAATGCAGGCAAGCCAGGATGGGAGTGATGTAGTCAAGCCTGCCTGCACCAACCACCAGCCTGGCGGCCACATTCTACACCTCATGCAGTCACTGAACAAAGGTCAAGGGTAACCCCATGTAAAGAGTGTTACAGTAATCTATCCTCAAGATCACCAGCACCTGCACTATTTGTCCTAAGGGAATCCATATCCAGGTACAGGCGAATCTGGGCAATGAGCCTAAGTTGGTAAAGGGGCGCTCTGGAAACAGCAGCCACCTGGGCTTCCAGAGACAAAGCTGGGTCCAGGATAACACCCAGACTCCTCACTCTGTCCACCAGCTGGAGGGTCAAGCCCCCCAAACTGGGGAGAGGGCCACTGTACCCATCTGGGCATCCCCCAGGAACAGAACCTCAGTCTTCCCATGGTTGAGTCTGAGCATGTTAGTCCTGGCCCATTCCATGACCGTGGCCAGGCAGCAGTCAAGGGTCTACACAGCTTCTGTTGCAGAGGTGGAAAAGGAGAGATAGAACTGCATATCATCAGCATAGTGGTGATAGCAGACTCCATAACTCTGAATGACCTTGGCCAGTGGCTTCATGTAGATGTTAACGAGCAGAGGGGAGATGGCTGGCCCCAGGGGCACCCCCAAGAGAATGTCTATGGGATTGACAAATCACACATCCCATTTCTACTCTCTGGACACGGCCATTGAGAAAGGTCCAGAGCCAGCATAAAGCATGAACCCCAATACCCGCCTCAGACAACCTGCCCAGGAGGATACTGTGGTTGACGGTATCAAAGGCCGCTGACAAATTGAGAAGGACCAACAGGGTAGAGCAACCCCTGTCGGCCCCCCTCAGGAGGTCATCTTGCAATGCAACCAGGGCTGTCTTGGTCCCATGCCATGGCCTGAACCTGGACTGAAATGGGTCCAGGACATGTTCTTCCTCCAGGAATGACTGGAGCCTAACTGTGGCAACCTGCTCAATCACCTTGCAGAAGAAGGGAACATTGGCTATTGGACGATAATTAGACAAATCATCTGTAGCCAGGCCAGGTCTTTTAAAAATGGGCTGGATCATGGTGTCCTTCAGGTGAACAGGAAGAATTTTGTCCCTGAGGGAGGCAGACATGATCACAGATGCCCATTCTGGCATGCTTCCCCCAGCTGTCTTAATCAGCTAGGATGGCCAAGGGTCAAACAGAGAAGCCGCTGGCCAGCAATATGCCAGTGCCCTGGAGGCCTCAGCTGGAGTCCCCAGCTCAAATTCAACAAATCAGAGAGGCCAAGGGGGTGCAGCACAAGCTACTCTCGGGGACAGATTAATGGGACTGGCATCCAGATTGACCCAGATGGCCTCTATTTTAGATTTAAAATGGGCTGCGAAGGACTCACTAGTGACTCCGCTGACCAGGATTGGAGAGGTCTCGAACCACCCTGAACACTTCAGCCTGGCAGTTCGAGGCCTCACCAATTATCAGGGAAGCATGAGATCTTTTAACCTCCCTGATCACCCTGACATAGCGCCTGGTCAGCAATTTAACTGCAGCCCTATTACTTTCAGTCCAATCCTTCCTCCATCTGCTTTCCAGCCTCCTCCTGTCTTGCTTCATCGCACACAACGCCATAAACAACAGCAAAAGGCAGGCTCAGCAGGGGATGAGGCGCTTGGGGATGATCCAGTCGACAGCCCTGGTGGCATCTCCATACCATCTGTCCACCAAGGCGTAGACAGGATTGTCAACCAGACTGTCCAGAAAGCCCTTGAAGGCCTCCAAGAACCGAATAGGGTCCAAGAGCCTCGGGGGGGGGGCGCCCAAACAAAAGGGCCAAGCTCCCCATGGGGAGGGGCAGCAACTCCCAGGGAGAACGTCAGCAAATTGTGATCTAACCATGACACGGGTTGGGAAATCTTCCATTTTTAAAATTTAACCTAATTTTATTGGTCCTACTGGGCTACTGGTGCTAACTCCCTACCCTGATGTACTAATAGTCTCCTTACTTCATTCTCTAAACTGGTAGGTACTTAAGACACCTCCCCACCCCTGTTTTGTCCTTTCTGGTCCAACTCAACTGTACTTGTTTCTAAATGGAGCAAAACAATTCAAGGAGCCATGTAGCCATCACAAAAGACAAATACAAAAGTGGAACAGGCGATACCTTTAGGCTACTATAAAAATAACAAAACATTGCTAATATTTCGAGGGCAAGCCCCCTTCATCAAGAGCAGTACCAATAGGTAATAACATGGCAAAAGATGGATTTGCCAGGCATTATTTCTTAGATGTTAAGTCCATGGCAAGATGGAAAAAAGCCAGGCAGTTTACTTCGGGCTTGGAGCCTTGATGTTCTTTGGGCTGCATTCGAAGTGTTTCTATGTACGCAATATCCTTACCAAATATAATTGTGTTCGAGAAAAGCAAGCACTCTTCCCTTCTTGCATTGCACTCTGATGGCACTCTGCCTGTCCATGCATGCATTAGACTGAAATTCTAAGTTATTCAACAGTCTGATATGTATTCTCGTTGCATGGCATCTTTCTACATATGGTTTATTACATGCCTCACAAACGGCTCTTTGATGGCTTAATTTGCACTCTAAAAATAATATAAAGAATTCCTCTGTCATAACTCCTCATTGTTCCAATTTAGCATTTCCCAGGCACTGAATAAATGATGAAACATCGTCGAGCACTCGATCAAGTTTGGCTTCCAAAATGGAGAGAAGAGGTTTACTTTCAATTATGTCTTCAAACAAATAAAAAAGCACAAATCCCAAAAATATCCTTCCTGCCTACATCTTATAAAATCATGATGGATACAGACAATTAGCAGACTTAAGGCTTTGATCCCAAAAGTAAAGCCTCAGCTTTTCACCACTAAGCAATTCTGTAAGTGAAGCAAGTGAATTAAGCAGATGCCTACTTCATTATTCCTAAAACACAGTGAAAGTTAGTCAAATGCTCAGACTGTTGTGCTCTTTCTTCTGTATTTAGTCACAATACCCTGGTGAAGTTCTCCAACACAAGCAGGATGGGGGGAATGGATGCTGGATTACACAACCCAATTGTTCACTCATGTTTAGTTTGGTATTCACTACAATTCTTCTTCTTCTTCTTCTTCTTCTTCTTCTTCTTCTTCTTCTTCTT
>JAHTLZ010003307.1:721202-743879 GCA_023846285.1 Phrynocephalus versicolor
TCTTCTTCTTCTTCTTCTTCTTCTTCTTCTTCTTCTTCTTCTTCTTCCTCATCATCTACTTCTTATATCAACTTTCCTGATTTCTCCTTATTTAGATGTCTTTGTCCCTGCACTTCAACGTTTCTTTAAATCAAACTATTATCTAATATTTGTATTTATTCTTCCCATAATTTTTGAACAAAAAAAGACCTCTCCTTTATTCACAGAGAATTGGCCCATTCAGGTGCTCATCCTGAAAGTGTGCAGGACTCAAAGATTTATGGGAACAAAGGCAAACCTGTAAGCTGTGGCCCTAACATTCCCCCCACGCACACACCTTGGAAGTCTTGTAGACCTTTGTGGATTCTGCATAAATGGAAACCCTTCCTCCTCAAGGTGGCTCATTGTGGAAATGTTATAAAGACATGCACTTGAATGCAGCTGGAACCAATTCAGACCTCCATGCTGAACATGCTAAGGTTTGCTGGGCTTCTGGGCTGGGTCCCAAATGCTTTCATTTTACAAAAAGCATTACATTTTTTTATTACAAAAAGCCTGAATATGTCTTTTTGTAAAATTATTGGAGTTATTGAAATTGCATTAAATCTATTAGCATTCATGGATTCCAAATACACCCATCAAAGTGCTATGTACCATCTAGTATATTATATGCCAGTAAATATCCCTGAAAATAAATTGATCTTGCCACTGAAAAGCAGTTAATACTATCTATAGAATGTGGCTAGAAGTACCTTGAAGGAAATATATTATGCATTGTATATTTGCATGCACACATGTGTAATGTGGAATACAAGGAGTCGAAATAAAATACAGAATATATAATCTTACACACTCTTAAAAGGTGGATCATCAAGAAAAGATTGATGCTTTATGTACATTAAGTCCTAGTTTGCAAATTCTGTGGAATCCTGATTTCTGTACCACAGATGATATATCCTAATATAGGTACAGAATTTTGACCTAAAACTGGTGTTTCTTGCTGATATCTGGACTGGCAAATGAGCATGAAGTGGTATTATTAGGTAAACTCCGGTATAAACCCCTACCTTTTCTTTATCACCAGCATGCAGATTTCCACAAAAAAGTTGTTGTTCCTCCAACACTAATTAAATCAGGGTGAGGAAAGAGATCAAAGTTGGAGTGAGAATCATGGTTCTTTTTAATTGGCAAAGAATTTTTGTAACAGAATGTAATTATTTCTCTCATACAGGCATTGGCCCATGGCTAAAAATGACTAGAATTCTTAAAAACACAGGCACTGTGTTTTGTAAAGATACCGCTTCTTCAGTGGTGCTGCTGTATGCTCACTTGGTATACAGAGGGAATTAATGCCGGTTCCTTGCTCAACAGTCTCGGTGCCAGCAGAGGAGAACAAGATTTTTAACACCGTCACTGTACACTTCCTTCTGCTACTACCCATATAGGATTATTCTGTACATGACAGAAATATGCCCCACTGAGTTCAGGGAGGATCACTCCCACCTATGTGGGTAGAGATTGTTGCCACTTGCCATAGTCACCCAACAGCTATAGCTGGGCTCAGCTGCTATGCAAAAATTACTCAAGTTAGAGGTATGAAGTCACTCCATGGATGTAAGGAAGGTGAACAAGCTTTCTTTCCACCTCAACCTACATGAATTATCTTGGTCCATCTTTGGACAAAACCTCTTCTTCTCTTTCAAATAATGTTTCATATCGGATCCAGTATATTCAACCCCATCATATTTCTTTTCCCCCTAACCCTTATATCTATGCATAACATTTAGACATTTCTTACCGTCATCATTCAGATTGGGCAGAATTCAGAATGATCAGAGATAGAGATTGGCACAAAACAAAAAAGACACACTGTTTCATTGTTTTGTAGGGTTTCAAAATGTTTTGTAACATAACAAAATTCGTCAAGAAATGAAACGAAACATCATTTTTTTGTTTCAGAAACCAAATGATTCATCCTAGTGGTGAGAGGCCTCTTTCTTGAACCAGCCATTTTGAGAACAGGATATTTATTTTTAAGCTGATTTTTTCCTTCCTTCCCTCCCCACCCCAATCAGCTGTTGATGAGCTAGCTTATCTCTGATCTCGATCTGCAGCCTGATTAGCCAGGAGCTCTGTTGCCTGTCTCAGGGCTGCATTAGGATGGCTGTTTTAGGACCATGAGGCTGATTGGATCACATCTTCCTTTCCCTTTCTTTCCCTGCACTGTGCCTGTGTCTGCAAGCTGATTTAAACCGATTAGGTAGGAGGTTTATTTTGACGTTTTCCTTCCCTGGCTCCCTGCGCCAATCAGCGGTTGAGCTTATCTTTCCCATCTCAATCTAAGATGCAGCTAGCCATTAGGTTTCCTATGGAATGGAAGCTATGCTTGTTTACAGAGGGTTCTTTGTTTGAAAGCAAACTGATTGGATTGTTTTAAGGAGGGTCTTTGATTTAAAGCTATTTAAACTCAGGCAGTGGACTCCCAGTTAAATAAAAAAATGAAAGATCCCCATTATATATAGCCTTACAAATTGCTTCAGTTCAGTTCATTTTTGATGAAAATTCTTTTAAAAATTCATTATTAAATAAACAAAACGAAGACTGAAATGAAACAATACGAAATGAAATGCTATACAGTGGACCCTCGTATTAGAGATGGGCACGACTTAGCGGTATTCCCGTTTCCGTTTCCGTTACTCGGTTCCGTTACTCTACGGAAACGGTAACGGGAATTACTCCGCCAGACTTCGAGCTCGAACCGACGAACGAACAATTTTGGTCTGATTTGTCGTGCTCGTTACTTGCATCGCGCGATCACGCGATGCCACGCGGCACAGAAAAAAAGTTTTTAAAAGTTTAAAAAACCCGGTTCCCGGCCAAAAAGCAGGCGGAAATATGCCTGCCGTGCCTCAGGGCACCTACCAGAGGGGTGGTTTCCGGAGGTCCCCTGCCTCCCCCCTCCCTCCTGGGCTGCTCTGGTGGGACTCGCCGCAGGCTCGCAGCAGCAACAAGCCGCACAGCACGAGTCTCGCCGCCGGCTCAAGCGGCACGGACGGCACAGGAAAAAACTTTTAAACTCTCCCCCCACCCATTCCCGGGCCAAAAAGCAGGCGGAAAAATGCCTGCTTGACTAAGGGCGCAGGGCACCTACCGGAGGGATTGTTTCTGGAGGGGGGGTCCCGCCTCCCCCCCGTCCTGGGCAGCCGGACTCGAGTTGCCATGCCATGCGGTGCGGGCGGGGGATCCAAAATGGGGCGGCAAACGCAATATTGTTTTTGAAATCGTGGTCCAAAAACACACAAGCACAACAGAAACACGCGGAAATTTATAAACTTCCAATCCAGATTTTTCACAGTAGCAGTGGGTTTTCTTGCAACAAAATGTCTCTCCTCTCCTCCTCTGTCCTCCATTGATTTTATTTTATTTTATTTTATTTACACCTGCGCAGTGCGCAATGATGGGCTGGCCCAGTGGCCTGGCCAGCCATGTGGGAGGGGACGACCATGCAAATTTTTGGAGCCATCCCACCAATCGCATGGCCACTTGGCCACGGAGACTTCTGGGATGTGCCAAAAAGCCCCCTAAAACCTGCCCTAGCCCCCTAACCCCCTAACCCTAATCCTTGACTCCTTACCCATACGTCACAGACTGTCTTCTTAGTGGGTCAGAGAGGCACCCAGAGGTGCAACCCAGTAGCCCACCGTAACCTTACCCGTCATTAGCCTAACCCTAGCCTTTGCACTAAGCCACCTTAGTCCATAGCCAGATCTACTTGCATTGCACTACACGCAAGTACGATTCCCTTCTTTGTGGGACATGGCAGGTGCGACACACTCCTTGGAGGGTCGTACCAGAGGACCAGGTGGTCTCACTGCCTGCAAATGGTATGCATATTCATATGGCTATGCATGCCATTTTGCAGCAGCAGGTGAGGAGGGGAGACCCCCATGTTGAGGGGTCTCTTGGAGCCTGCTGCTGCCCCTTCCTAGTGGGTGAGGATAGGAGGCACCCATGGGTTCCTCCAGGAGCCCACTTTCCCTTTATAGCAGGCCAGAAGAGGCACCCACCCCACAGAGGTGCCTCCAGGAGGCCACTACCCCCCCAAAAAAACCAGTATAACGATAACGAAAAAACAAAAAAACGAACCGACTATTTTTTGCGGTTTTTCGCGAAAAACGGAAACGAGCCGACACGGGCTGCCTCCGACACACGACAACTCGAAAACGTCATTTTCCCTAGTCGTGCCCATCTCTACCTCGTATAACAAATGGTTTGTATAACATAAAACCTGTACAACATAAAAAAATTTGGAGAAGGGGAAATTTGCTTAACAGAATTAATTCCTTTATACAAGGTACCACTGTATTTCCGTTTCCTGCCCATCTCTAATCAGACATGGTGAAAGTTACTTTTTCATACTATAGTACCCAGATGACTTCAGTGGGCATGATCAGTAGCAGTATTCTGGAGCTTTACTTAAAAAATAAAAAAATAAAAATAAGTGTAACTTTCCCTGTTTCTAAGAATCATATCCAATGACAAAGAATTCATCTTATACTGCATTTTAAAGAGGATTCTCCATCTCTTGTTTCATTTCAATGCACCAAACAAGGTTGAAGGTGTCCTTGTTAAGACAGGGTGGTCAAATTAAAGTACCTTTGCAAGATTGCTGTAGTTTTCTATTACCATTAATCAATGCAGCACATACTAATTAAGTGCTTTGCTATGCTTCTGCATGATTTATTAGCTCTTCTTTCATTAATGTGTTTGATCAGAAAAGTAATTAAACAATGAACAGTGGCAGCAACACATACTTTACATCAATTATTAAAGGAAGGCTTCCTAGAATGAAAATGTGATAATGTTTACGCTGTCATGAGTTTCATTTGACTTCAAATTATTTGAACCTCCAGTGATGCTAATCCTCAGATTTATCATAAATAAACTGAGACAGCATTAAAATGAACTTGGTTGTGTTTGTTTTTGACATTGACACCTGAAATAATTTAACAGACAGGGAAAAGGGTAATTTCTTGAAACAGAAATGCAAGATTTTCATTTTTCAAAAGGTATGTCTATTCCCTCTTATAGTGATCTAAACCAAATTTCTATAGGGGTAGCTGTGAGAGATGCAGGTATGTATATGAGCCTGCAATTCCCATGATTCTTTGCTGGGTACCAAGTCATGTAAAACAGGCTGACAAATTTATTTGTAGTTTATCAAGCATCTAACACTTTCCACCTATTGATCCATGAATTTCGAACCTTGAGACAAGACCAGGATAATCTGTAACTGCACAACTTCAGCTGAGCTTTTTTTTATCAGGGCAAGCACAGAGCGCTGAAAGAAGCCCTGCATCATATTACAAAAGGCCCTGCATCTCTGTAGTTATATTTCTATGTAACCAGTGGAGTAGTTCATTTGTTTGAATCACCGAGCTATGAAACCAGGTGCCAGGAGTCTAAATTTTCACTGTGCCTCCAAGAAGAAGAAGAAGGAGCAGTTGGAATCACCCAGCACATATACAATTGATGGTGTTAAGTGTCCTGTCATCGGTGTGCCCTTCCTCAAGTTGCATAGTCCTAGAGCTAGAGCACCATAAAAGGAGAAGCTACCACTTCTGGATTTTTTATACCTAGAAAACTCTGAGAGGGCTGTGGCATTTACCTGTTATGAGGAAAAATGCATGAGAAGTGTCTGTGCTGATTGGTGGGATTGTAGACCAATGATAGAGTCTGGGGAGCAGCCTGAGATGATTTAAGGCACTGCTCAGCACTGTTTAAGGTAGACAGGGGATGACAGAAAGACCTAAACTTGGAGATAGAGAATCTGACAGAGTCTGAGAGAATCAGATAGGGACTGGCACCGTCTAAGAGAAAGACCAATAGGGCTAAAGAAGAGATAGGAGTTTAGAGTGTCTGTGAAGAAAATTAAGTGTTTAAAGTTTGTAAACTTAGGAAGTGGATGTATTCAGCTTTATTAGTGATCAAACATAAGTTGGTTTCAACTATATTCTTTGTTTTTGTTTATATTTCAACACATTATCATTAATGATTTTGATTCTATTTTGTAATCAATAACTTCTCTTATTTTTATTCAGTGTAAAAACAGTCTGGAGGCTTTTATTTACTAGCAAATAGTGGCAGTGATAGTGGAAAATCAGAAGTGGTGTTTGCCAATAGCCTGTGAAAGGGCCAGGGACAAGAACATTAACGCTAAAAGGGCCATCATAAAATGGCATCAACTTCACAGCACATAGTTTTTAATGTGATATGTAGCTCTCCTTAACAACCAAGACTTCTGTTACCTTAAAGACTAACTCATATTATTTTGAAAAGCTTTCATGAACTATAGTCCACTTCATCAGATGCAACTGGTCTGCATTCAATGAATGTTTGAGACAAAAGTATAAGCCTTTAAGGTGATACTTTTGCTATGAATGAGTAAGACAGCTAGCCCCCCTCAAAAACTGTATGGGGCAGGGTCCCTCTTCAGTCAAATAACTTGTAGAATGAGCAGTAGCATGAGCAGTTTTTCATTTCTGCTGCTCATCCAGGGAAGTATCCTCCATATTCAACTAGAGTCTCCATTTATGCAACAGGGAAGCCCTCCATATTCAGATACCATATCCATTTAATCAACAGCACATCTCACCATTATGTTGCCACGCTGGCTGAGATTTCCAGTCCATTACTGCTGAACAGGGTCCTGATGACTGTATTTAATGCTTAGTGGCTCCAGAAAACAGATGACAATGTACGAATGCTTTCCCACATCAACAAGACTTCTGTGAAACACAGAAAACAAGCAAGCTTAAAAGAATGCACATAACATTCAAAGGCAAAGATGGAACAATATGTTGGATTTTGGGAGATAGGTTCTCTTTTTTATCTGTAGAATTATATCATTGAAGCAGGTGAGGTGGTAAAGAGTTAACTTTGAGGGTCACCAGGTTCTTGGGAAAATAATACTTCTGAGCTCTAGGTGTTTTCTTCAAATGCAACTTAACATTCATTTTTGTTTTGAAATGCCTTTGGAAATAATCTGACAGTATTTATTTATTTTATTTATTTTCAATAGTTTACCCCGCTTTTCTCCTTGGAAAAGGACCCAATGGTCATTGCTGAATACAGTGGTACCTTGTATGAAGGAATTAATTTGTTCCAAATAAAATTACGTTAAGCAAATTTTCCTTTATACAAATTTCCCATAGGAATGCATTGAAAACAGAGTGATCCCTAATCGCAACCATTTTTATGTTGTACGGATTCGCCCCATAGGCAATTCTGTTAAGCAAATTTCCCCTATCTCCAGAATTTTTTGTTGTACAAATTTTATGTTATACAAACCGCTTGTTATACAAGGGTCCACTGTAATTTCAAAACAGATTATAAAGGATGCCATACCTTGATACCATGTATAAATGCCCTATAAATTATCAAGAATAACAACCGATAACAGAAATCAGCACATAAAACTAGAGTCCCAATCATAAAAGCACAAAGCAGCATAAAACCCAGACTGCTGATGAAAAAAGCAATTCTTTCTTTTTTCTTTTTTCTTTTTGTTACTTTGTAACATGGCAACTGTACCCTTCCTTGACCCAAATCCTTTTAGCTTTCTTTACTTATTTCAAATATTTCAGTGTTGGGTATGCATACATAAATATATGCACGCATAAGCACAGACATCAAAGTATCTTGAAAGTTCAAAAGAGGAGGGCAAATATAACATGAATAAATCAAAGTTTAAATAAGTATAAGCCAGTTTAACCACAGATAAAAATACTAATATGTGTAATTTTAATGTAGAATTATATATGCTGGGCTCATCTTTAATGATATGACTATCACCACTCATGGCTGGGAATTGGGATATATCCAACTATAGGGAACATTTTAGTTCAGGAGCAGGTAATCAGAAAAAGGATTAAACTTTCAACCCCAGTATAATTGATCTTGAAAATTGTGATTTGCCACTTGAGAAGAATCATGGGAATCATGGGACTCATCTTGAACCACAAATAAATTCTTATATTTTCCAATCACAGTTAGAGAACAATCTGCACAAGGAGTGAAAATGGAGCTGCTGTGACCTGTTGGTAAACAAATCAATTTCTTTTTAGTTCTGTTTCAGCATACTTGCATGCTAGCTTTTTCTTTGAGTTAGATATTAGAAGTAGTATCTGGGCATTCAGTCATGGCAACTGGACTTCTTTTCTTGAGAGATTTAAATGTTTCACTACCCATCCAAGCAGCTTCGGCAGTCTAAGGAAAGTTAGTGGTGAGTCCTCCATTTTTTAGTTCACCTTGATTTCATATCACCCTGGTCTGAATAGGCTCATAAGATGGGCAATGACCTGAACAGGCTTGTTATATGGACAACAGCCAGACGAAGCTCATTAGGTGTACAATTGCCTAAGGTGTATGAAAATCCCACCTATACAACCTTTCTCAACACCCAAAAAGTGGGGAACTCACTGCCAGATGGGTGGTATAAAAATCCAATAACATAAATAAATAAATAAATAAATAAATAAATAAATAAATAAATAAATAAATAAATAATATGGCCTTGCTGGTGGAGGTGTGAAGTACTTCTGATTTGTCCAGAGATTGATGAAATGGCCACTTCATAAGTAGCAGACAGATTGTGCCTGAGTCCCCCACTTCTGTTTTCAATGCACACACAAATGGCTTCCCTGACCCCTCTCTCATACTACCTATCTTCTCTGTCTAATATGTGTACATCCTCATATTTGAATGAGTGTCCTTTGTCCTTCAAATGAAGGTGTACTGCTGATTCTGTTCCTGAGCTGTTGCCCCTCCTGTGTTGGGTCATCGTCCTGTTTAATGGCTGTTTAGTTTCTCTGGTGTAGAGGTCTGGGCACTCCTCGCTGCATTGGACTGCATATACTATACTGCTCCTAGTGTGTTTTGATGTCGGGTCCTTTAGATGGATGAGTACCTTAGTGTGTTTGTGGGTTTGAAATAAGCAGGGATGTGGTGTTTGCCAAAAATCCTTTTAAGCTTCTCATACTCTCCAGCCATGTAAGGAATGACCAGGAATGCTAGAAGGACAACAAAATTGACAGGGTGACCTACCACCAGTTATATCCTAGAGAGGCCATCCCCTGCCTCAGTAACATTCAACATTGCAAAATACTTGGTGACTGTCCTAGCCTCACTGGTTGGACTCATGTACCACCACTCATATGTGTATTAAAAACCTCTCTCTCAACTGAGGTGGTAGACTCATAGACAATCTGAAAGGGGATTCACGATCATGAATTAAAACTAGAAAAGTAGCTGCTGCTGCTGCTCCTTTCAAGTTGTCCTCTGAATCTAAAAATATGTCTAATTTATACTGTCCCTTTTCTGAACTTGTCCCTTCTTATCTCTTTTCTGTCTGTGGCTGTTAGCGATGGTTTCCTTCTAATCAGTGTTCTTGAAGGCACTTCCCCTTGTCTATCCCATAATCCTTTTGGTGTAGTAATAGCCTGACCAGTCTCCTGGAGCCACAGCACAAGTATGAAAAAGAATGATTTAAAGGAAGCAGCAGCATGGGAACATACTTCTACATCATCACATCTTTAAAGATATTTTTACTTCCACTTTCATGCATGGGAAACCTTTTGCTGTATTGCTTGTGTGACTGCAATATATTTCTGAAAGTGCTCCTAAGTGCTTCTAAATAGAGGGGGTCTTCCCCTTCCCTGCCTGCATAGGAGAAAGCAAAAGTGTTCAGAATATGTTGGCTGAGGAATGAAAAATAGTATTTATCTCTATCCTCAGAATTCATAAACTTGCAGAATATTTTGTTGTAACTTGCCATTACTGTATACGCCCATTTTTTTAAAAAAAAACTTGTGGCAGCTTAGCCTGTGCATTATAGGTTTTCTTGCATCAAAGTGGAAAGTTCTCTGCTTTTATAACAATAATTTATTCTGTAACTTCTTAATCCCTTCATCACAATACGATGACTAACACCTATTATCCTGCATAGGTCAAGTTTCCTCTTTCCCACAACTTTAAAAACCCCAGTCTCACTCACTCTATACCCCAGGGCGCAGACAGAGTTCCTAGTTACCTGAATTCCTTGCCCTCTGAAGATGCCAGCCACAGAACCTGGCAAAATGTCAAGAAGAAGAAAAACTTCCAGAACACAGCCAAACAGCCCGAAAAACTCACAACTGCAAAAAATATGTTTATTTCATTTAAACAGCTTTACTTGGACTGATTGTTTAAACTTTGTAATTGGACTCTATGAAGCCAAATACAGACAGATACAGCAAGCGCCCAAGACATTGCTCATATGTTATTGTCAGGTCCCCTGGAAGCCAAGTAATGTTGTTAGCAATAAAGATACAATGTTTGAAACCTAAGTTCCCTAGAACCTTTACAACCTGCGGCTTAATAAACCAGATCCCATATGGTTTGTTTTACTAAACTCAGTTTAAATTGTTCTTATGAACAATTTGAACTGCAAATGCAGTCTTGATCCTAGAATGCAAAAACATTTCCATATTGTAGTAGATATAAGCAACAATTTCATATCCAGTTACATAGGAGTAACACTGATCTAAGCGGAGCATGTATCTGAATATCTCAATAATATTGGATTCATGCTTCTTTCGCTATTGTATGGGGACACAGTCTGGGGAACAGAATTCTATGCCAAAGAAAAGGTCCTAGCAGCTGGCATGCCTGTCTGAAAAAGGACCTTTGGCCAAGTTCATGTAGGTCAATTCTAATTGCTCTGTGACCAAAATCCACACAATATAGGATGTTATTTTTTTTACTTCAAAATGCAGGAGGAGAACTACAAAATAAGAGTGCAGCAGTAGTGCTGAGTGGTGTTAGCCCTTTCATGTTAAGTAAAAATATATTCTCAGACATTGTTGGTGTCCTATTTCCAGGGCACAGGAAATACACTGTAGTTTGGGTTAAACTGGAAGAGGAGTGGAAGAGGTTTGATTAGACTCCCTTGTAGCTTTTAAAAGAGGATGTTCTGCAATAGGTACATCGGTGTTATTCCATTCATTGTTATTTTTAACACCAGCATTCCTTTCTCTGCCAATCCATTAATTCATCCATGAAACACACTTTCAATTCATTATTTACTCATGATAATAGCATCTGTTTTCATTACATTTATGCCATTTCTTTCTTATTTTTACTTGATTTTGTTTTCCCACCCAAACAGTTGTCTCCTCAAGGCCACCACCATATTCTTGATCTGCATCCTCTTCTTTGTGGGAGGGACGACCATGGCAGGCTTTGTTTGTGTGTGTGTGTGTGTGTGTGTGTGTAGGACACAATTTTCCCCTTTGGAATGTCCCCCCTTTAGTTCCTGAGCTACAAGTGACCCACTCCTGAGGTAGAAAGAGAAGGGGAGGAGAGGAAATGGAGAGGCTGAGAGTTGGAAGGGGGGGGAGGGAGCCAGAGGCTTAAACCAATGAACTATCCATGCCAATGTTTTTAGTCAATTAAAGGAGCAATTGTTTCAGACTGACAAGCAATCAAGAGTCCCAAGCCAAAAACTGATTTTTTTTAAAAAAAAAAAAATCTGGACCAGTTATGTTTTCAGCTGCTGATTCCAGGAGCCTTGTCTTGTGGGAGAGATAAAGCTTGAACATAAGCCTTCAAACAGTAAATAAATGCCACAGCAACAGCATATTTTAACTGCAAATATGCATTACTATTATACCCTCTAGTTTATTTGAAGAGTTTTGACATTTACATAAGTGATTACTGTCTCTTCCAAGTGGTCCTTTCACATTTTTGCCCACTACAGACTTGACTCATGTCTTGTCTTTCATCCACACTAATGCTTTGAGTTCGGTTTATCAAGCCTGCCAAATGCACGATGAAAACACACATAGAGAATACACCCTTTTGGACCTATCAGAATGGCAGGGAATGTGTTGGCTTAGCATGACTCTCTAGGTTTGGTATGGCTTGCTCATCAACAAGAGATGTCAAGCCATGTGAAATAAGTATCAGGTGGTCAACGCACAGCTATCTGTTGAGAGAAGGCTGTAGATGGGTACCCAAGGCAAGGTTGGGATGGCAAGAACAGTACAAATAACAATTTTAATATAATCTCTGCTGGCAGAGCCCTGGAGAAGCTGTTGCTAGAGAGATCCACCTCGACTCCTTTGGGTTGTTGAAGTTGCCTAGTGCAACATTACTGTGAAGCAAGCTCCCTTGGCAAGCAGTCCCACACATATGTTCCCTATAATACAGTAGGCATGGCAGGGGGTTGGACTAGATGGCCCTTGAGGTCTCTTCCAACTCTATGATTCTATCTCCTCTACATGGTTGTTTCTACAAGGACTCCTTAGCTCCAAGGTCTTCTCATCTAAAAGAAAATGGGTACAAGATGCTACCTAGAACATTCTACTCTATGGAAAAAAGAGAAGTGTTGAATGATGTGTGTCAACAGATTTAACACAATGGGCATGGAATACAGAATAAAATGTGCCCCTTGATTAGTATTATGCTGCCACTGTCTGATAAACACAACAGTTTCATATTAGGATATGCTCATAGTCTTTCACTTCTGATTTTCTGTCATAAACTAGTAATCTCAAAAGAAATGCTAGAGGCTCTCAAAGGGACTGTTCTAAGAATGAAATGGCCCAGTCTGGTACCCATGTGATGCACTACACCATCTGCATCACAATGCTACCACGAACGTTTGTAAAGGTTGAATTAGTCATCATTTATCTAGCAGTTCCGAGCATTGAAATCATAAACCCATTCAACACTGCAATAATGCTGTCAAAGATGCTATAGGTAGTTCTGTCTTACAACATGGAGAACGTAGCTTAAGGGCAGCCATCACGGTCATTCTTTATGTGGCCCCGTCTCCCTCATTAGTTTCACAGTCTAGTTATCTGAACAGTTCTGTTCAGAATTCACTGTGCCTGGCATGGATGCAGATGTAGCTCCACGGCACAGTTAAAGACTATAAAGGGATGAGTAATTTCACCAAGGGGAGGGTAAGGAAGTGCCCAAGTTTATCCCACTCGGCGGATGAGTTCCTATTTATGTAAGTTATGTGGCCATTATTTTTTTAAAAAGTTTAATCTGTTCCTTTTTTATTAATTTAATATAGTGTTAGTAATATATGCAGGATTCTTCTATCTGGTGCAGCCTTAAGGTAAAGAAAAAGCAATTAAATCCAATGTTTCATTTTGGTTCAATCAATAATATAATGGAAATGATAATTTTACTTTTCTGAAGGCCTGTTGACTTCTCATACAGTAAGAGATGGTGGGTGAAATCCTATTGTTTAGTGTAGTAAATTACACTAGAGTAGGCTGGTTGACTCAGAGTTAACTCATCCATAAAATCTATTGATTCAAATGGTCCTATTTTAGTTGCAGTTCACTACACTAAAGTATTATTTGTATCAATGGAAATTTTTGTATCAGTGGAAATTTGAGAGGCGTTGTCATCAAGTCTCCACTGATTCAATAGGACTTCTCTAGCGTAACTTGCTATATAAAGCAACAGTATTTCAGTATTTCAGCTGCTAAGAAATTAAAGAACTTGTTTTGGGTGATTACATCATATTTAATGTAAAATATATATGTGAGTTGGGTCTAAATTTAGAGTGTGATCAGTGTGAAGAAACTGAGTAATTAGGGGGATGGAATATGGAATTCTTCTGGAAAATTCAGGCTTCGCTGTATGTGTTAGGTAGCTTGTAGGGATTGGCACCAAATGAAAACTGAAACACTGATTTTGGTTTTTTACAAAACGAAACAAAATGAACCAGGAAAGCAGCATTTGGCTAGTAATGAAACAAACCGGCATTATTTTCATTTAAAATGAACTGATTTGTTTATCTGTAAAATGGCTCCCCTGGGTCCTAAGGCAGGTCCTAGAGTTTAATAATATATCTGCCTTCAGAAACCCTAACTTTTCCAAATTTCAAAGGGTTCCCTAAAATCACTTGGAGAAGTTAAGCCTGCCATTTGCATGTCTGGGATCAATAATTTTCCATTGAATATTTTTTTTAAAAAAATAAAACAACGAATGGCAGGCTTAGCTTCCCCAAGTGATTTTAGGGAACCCCTTGAAATGTGAAAAGTTTTGGATTTCAGGGAACAGAGTTATTAAGCTCCAAAGGACATATAGGGGTGGTTGATGGAAGGGGTGTGTCTGGCATGCTTTACCTATTATAGAGTTAATTTACAGTGTCTCCTCAGTGCGCCGATACACACTCCTTCAATTAAGTACCCTCACAGACCCTTTGGAGCTTAATAACTCCGTTGTCGGTTCTATGAAACGGAAAACTTTCCAAATCTCAAGGGGTTACAGGGGAGAGCTTGAGGAAGCTTGCCGGCCACTTCCATGATGCTAGATGCCTGGGATCAGTATTTTCAAATACTTTTAAATTACAAATGTTTTTTTTCCTGGGGGCACCCCTTTGGAGTTGAATAACTTGTCCCGCTGTACCCCAAACCTCTCCAAATTGGGGGTGCTTCAAGGGGAGAGCTCGAGCAAACTCCACTGTAATGTCCATGCTGCTAGCTGCCTGGGATCACTATTTTCAACCACATAACATTGCAATTAGAAATGTTTTTTTCCTAGGGGCACCCCCTTTGATGTTGAATAACTCAGCCCCCTGAAACCCAAATCTCTCCAAATTTGGGGGGCTTAAAGGAGAGTATCCATGGAAGTTACCCACCATATATGGTGCCTCTAGGACCCAGGGGGCCCATTTTATAGATTAATGAATTGGTTTGTTACTTGTTCATTTTGTACAATTTTTTAAATGAAATGAATGAAACAAAACGAAACAAATCTTAGTTTTTCTATTTTGTGCCCATCCCTAGTAGCTTCACCTTGTTATTTTATGGTGTGTCTTTGTCTTTCTTTCTTCAAGTGCTTTCTGAAATCTTTTGGAACTTCTGTCTTTTTGCTTTCAGCAATGAAACACCAAAATCTCTCCAACCAATGCTATGGGCTTTGTGGTACTAAAACCAGGTCTTGCCTCCACCAGCTACTGGAAGCTTTGATGTTTTTGTGCATGTGGTGGCAGTTCTGTCTTGCAAAGTGGACATAATGGTTCTGAATGCCTAGCTCTGTGGGGTTTTCAGTGCCCTATCATCACCATCCATTTAGGGTAGACTTCAGTGCTGAGAAGCACCAGGTGCAGGCAGGTTCCCTAGATATCAGTGTTGCAAATCATAGCATTACTTGCCATTGACTAGATCTCCTCTGTGGCTGGGTAGAACTGATGAGATTTGCCACTCGACAACATCTGGAAGGCTCCACTTTTCCCACTCCTGCTTTAGCAAAATTTAATTGAAACCATTTTCCAGTAGCAATTGCGCCTACTAAAAATGATTATCTCTTGTACAACGTGATGCTTTAGCATTCGGATCGTGCAAAGGCTGTTATTAGTTGTTAAAACCTATTCTTTTTTCTTTTAAAATTTTCCCCAATTATTTGCCTTCAATGTGACTCATCTCAGAGTTTCTTAGAGTAGTTTTCCTCCTGGTATAGTTATCTGGATAAAAAGAAAAGAAATGTACAAGACACTGAAAGAGATCCATCTTAAAGGCAGATAAGCTCTTCGTTTTTGTGATAATTAGGCTTGCCTCCAGTCAACAAAAGCACAATGAATGCAAGAAGGCAAACTTAACCTTTCCTTGCTGCTTCCACATTAATGATTAGAAAACATTTATATAAGGAATCGATAATCAGCTGAATCCATGGCACTTAATGAAAAGGATATACCTGTTTGAAAAGAACTCGTGTCTTTTCTGCATAAAGTTCTTGCCACACCCCCTAGCATCTTCAATTACAGAGCCTGGACAGTAAAACAGCGAAATATTTTGTCTCATATCCCAGTAAGATGTGCATGCTAGTCATCTGTGACCTATCTAGATAATTAATATGACTCTTAAAATCTGCTTTTATAGATTTTATAACCTCTGAAAGAATATCAAAGATTGAAAGGCAAATATTCTATTATAATTATTCATGGTAGGTACAAATGATGCTTATTTCACAGTAGTCAGCTAGCACACCTGCCCTTCAATATATAGGGTGCATCTAGGGTCCAAATTATTTGGACGGACTGGATATATATACCATATAAAACAAAGTTTTATATTTACAGAATATCCATAGGGAAATGTTTTTCTCTCACACTCATTGACATATGATGCATTTTATATGCTTAATCTCTGAAAAACAACAGAACCCCCTCCCCTCCCCCAAAAAAGTTTCATCTTATAGATATAAAGTGGCACTTCCTCTTAATTTTGTTTATCAGAACTCTACTTAGAAGGATGTCATGGAATCAGAATGACAGGGCTGGAGGGAGCCCACAGGTTGTCCAATATATGCCACTGCATAAAGGTCCTCTGTCTAACTCACTGATTAACTCTGTCTCACCAAACAATGTTATGGCGTGTGCCAGAGTGTCTGACTCAAGTATGCCCTACCATCTGCTGCAGGAGCATTACAATCTCCCAGGGCTACTAGGCAAGACTGAACTCAAAAGCTGATGGATTGATACATTTATTTGAGATCCACTCACACTCATTTCTCCTTGAAAATGACTTATGTGTGCAGCTTTTTCAGCTCTGCTATGGAACACACCCAGGCAACAAAGAACAAGAAATGCATATCATCCCACACTTTATCACACCAACTTTATTCTAAACAGCATGGATGAAAGCCGACTTCTTTAAAGTGTCATTACGTGTTTGTGCTGTCAACCACATGGTGCTTCATCCTAGACTGGCTGCAGAGTCAACGGCGCTGGACCTAGGCATGCCTATGCTATCCCAGACTGTATCCCCTATGGAACAATAATAGGAGGTGAAGAAAAAAAAAAATATCAATGCCTGGCATGCCTCAATATTGCTTGACACTTTGGAAGAATATATTGTGAATGAGAATGAGAATGAAATGGGAGAGCCTGGTGCCTTCACAGCAGCATATCCCAGATAATGGCAAAGAGGTTAGAAACTAATAGCTTGCTGCTTTATGTATCTGGCAGGAGAGTTCTAAAAATGAGAATGATTATTGAGCCAAACTCTCAGAACTACTGAGAATTTATAATTTTCTGGACATCACAGAAGATGAGTGAAATGCTACATGACTGGAGGAGGGCTAATGTTGAAGCCCTATGAGGGTCCCTAGAAGCCAATTCTGACTTGATGTAACATAACAACATATTTCCAAACCACTAGAATACTTGGAGAATGTAAAAGTTATACATGGTCCCTTAATGATTAACTGATCCAGCACATAATGTTTTTGTATGTTTGCACATGATATGTGTTTGCACTTTAGCAGAGTGTATGGCTTGTGGGGTGGAGGTTGCCTTGGAGGTAGGATGTTTTCTCACTGCATTTCAACACCACTATCTTTTAGCCGAGGGAAGAAGAGACTGTGATTCTCTGGAGGCTGCTTCATCAGGTCAGATTCTGCATTTACTGGATTCCTTTTTCCTCATCTGAGTATCCATTGCCCCTTTGATTGTTTCTAATGGATAGGCATGCACCCAGATTCCATAAAGCAGCCCTTGTTTGGCTAACTTGCATGTCCATTCTGGAGTACAACCTCCTTCTTGTGGGGTTCCGGTCCTAAAAGTGCATCTGTGGCTTAGACTGCAAGGTGTTCATCCTCAGCTTGACTCCGTTCCTTCCCCCTGCTGCTCCCACCCCCTGTATCACAGCTCTGATTTTTCTCCCCTTGGGCCTGAAAGACTGAAAGTACAGTTAAGGACATGCAAGTTAGCCAAACAGATGTAGATTTCAAGAAACAAAGCTCCCCTCTCATTTAAGAGATCAACATGGAAGGCTCAGACAACTTTGAGGCATGAAATGATAAATCTAGCATGACAGATTCCATATGCTTTCAGTTGTGCCTAAGGCTCTCAAAGGAGCTTATTGGCCTCTAAGTGAAAATGAATAGCATCATCTTTCATTATGGGTAGAGATACAGGTATTTTAAAATTAGGATCAATAAATTGATATCATTCGTTTCACTTCTTCGCTGATGAACATTTCTTTGGGCCATGATAGACCTTGGAAAGGGCTCTGCATTTTGGGGTAACTGCCAGTGAAAGGATCTAAGAGCTATCCCAGGTCCTGTTAAGTTGCACTTCATGTAAAACATGGGCGCAGAACGTGTGAGGTGAATAAATAAATACCTTGGGTGGCAGTAAGTGGCAGCAAGGCTGCCCACAGGTCTTCTGAATCTCTCTGGCCTGAGCAGATGGCTGTTTGCTCTAACCCCTGATGTATCACCTGAACCAACACCAAGAAACACAAGATGCTTCTGGGATCACCTGACTATCTGAACAAGCTGCAGCTCTGGCTGCTTCTGACAGTTCTTTATTTGAACTAACAAATTCTCTGTGGAATGATGATGGAACACCAGTGGTGGGAGCAGGAAACCAATAAAGGAAAATAGGGACTCCATCAGTACCAGTACCTTTGCCACAGAAGGTGTCTCTCCCAACGCTCTCCAGAAGTATGCTCATACACCAGTGATGGCGAACCTTTTAGAGACAGAGTGCCCAAACTGCAATTCAAAACCCACTAATTGTTCATTAAGTGCCAATATAGCATTTTAACCTGAATGCAGATGGCAGCGAAGGAGCGATGTCGGGTGCCCACAGAAAGGGCTCTGAGTGCCACTTTTGGCCCCCGTGCCATAGGTTTGCCAACACTGCCATACATGATGGTCCCATTGGAGCCATTGGCAAAGCTTTCACTTTTTGTTTTGCATCTAATCGTGCAACCTTTTGCAGCAGCAAAGAGGACATCCGCTCAATCCCCTGCTTGATTATTCCCTTTAAGAAATGCCTCTGAAGGCTAGAGGAAGGATGCAAACATTGCATTAATAAATTCAGCTGTCTGCTCTTTTCTGAAGCTGTAACTGTTGGCAAGTGAGGGGAGAATGACCTTTTTCCAAATGTGTTCTGGAGCTTTATGTCTTCTTACATGCTCAGAAACAGCCTCTCTGCCTGAAAGCCATAGATAGGTGCACAGATGTATGTTTTACCGATGTGGTCTCCTGCAAGACATCTCACTTTGGGAGAAAAGCCCAGCTGATGGCTATTAATAAACATGAGGCTCCAATGTAATTTACTCTGCTTGCCAAAGACCAAATCAGTTAAAAGGAAGCCCTGTAGGCAGAGAGTGAGATCAGGGAAACATGTACTCACAGCTCCATTTGGAAAAGGGCCTGGCAGCCTAGAGAGTGATATTGACTCTCATTATGCTCAAAGATGGATTAATGTAATATCTTCTGCCCTCTAAATGTTCCTATCAAGTATGTTCTCCAGCTCTGTCAACGGATTCAGTCATTCAACCCGAGACAGCCCGTTTTGGCACACCACAAAGGAAGGGCACCTTGAACATTATACTTTTTTTTGTTTAAGCCATCCTAGTCATTTAGCATGTTAAGCCTGCCATTGCTCATAAACTACAGATTAACCCACATTTGGAAAGATAAATCTTTCAGCACGACTTAGCCGTAGCATGTTAGCTGCATGGCCAATATTATTCTTTCTCTGATGCAGTCAATTCCAACAGGCCATCAGAGGTGACAGAGTCATCATTTTGTACGTACCATTGTTGTGACTTATTATTTTAGTATGGGAACGTAACCCCCATGGCAATGCAAGTTTTCATTCCAGTTCGATGTATGGATCATTTCTTTTTAATAATGTACTGATAAATGTAACGGACTGACCAAACTTTTATGTCTCCTCTATCCCACTCTTCTTGTCAGTCAGCATGCTGGAAAAAATATCTGAAAGGTTACCTTCAAAGGGGAAAATGCATTGCTGTCATTTCTTCCCATTTTCCTCTGTATCATGGAAATACTGGCTCGGCAGATATTGCATTAGATGGGTACACCCGCTGAGTTTTGCAGCTTTAGGAACCTGAATGTCACCTTCTCCTTCTTCCTCCCACTAGGATGACTGCACTAAGGCTGGAAGCCAGGCACGGTGCCATCCATATAGTCATCAACGGATATCTACAGTCTGAAGGAAAGCAATGACTGCATTATGTGATTCTGGTGATCATTTATTTTAGCTTCAACTTTTCTGGGTTTTTTTTAAAAAAGCACACACACACACACACACACATACACACACCTGTCTACTCCCGGGTTTGCCCTGAGCAAGCAAAGGCTTCCATCTAGCAAGTTTGGGCTACAGAAAACGCAGAAAGCACTTCTGAATTGGGGAAACAGAATCATGCAAGTCAGTAGGACATTGGAAGGACACCCCAAGGTGCAGAATGTTCTTTAAAAATTGAAACTAAAACTTGGCTGCTTCGCAAACATGTTTGCCAGACTTGTATGTGAAACCCCCTAAAACTTGACAAGCAGCAGATGAGTTATCTGACCAGATTAATGAAATTAGAGACTATGGGTTTGAGGGCCCAAGATTTGGCGGGAAAGGCTAAATAGGTCGTGAGGGCAGGTCAGTGGTCTGTGAAATGAGTGAGGGATCTGCATGGTAGTTGCTACAGTATGTTTCTAACAAACTTTTCAAAGTTTTGTTTTCTGTAGGAGTTCTACTTGGGTAGTATAATTTTTGTAGCAATGTGATGAACTGAATGGAAACTAATTGCCTTCTGTGCATGGCTTAATAGGCCTTCTCCATAGGTATCCGAGTTAATTGCACACATACTCATTGCTGTTAAAAGGGGGCCTGGGGTATTCCTGCTTAAACGAAGTAGAGAACTCCAAGTGTACACCTTAAGGCTGGCATTTTATTTCTTCAGAGGGAGCTACTAAGCCAATATTCTCTTTGCCCCACATAAAACCAAAGGGCTTTATTTACTCAGTGAGGGAACTTTTTAATTATAATTTGTCTAAATCCACTTTTTATGGGTTTTTTTTTAAACAAAGAAATGGAGCAGACATGTTGGCTACAATTCAGCATGACAGGCACCTCCACTAAGATCCTATACAGTAATACCTTAATTTAAGAGTGTTTTGCAAGACAAGCAAACATTTCTTCTACATTTTTATCAACAAGTAATGCCTTGATATACAAGCACCAGAGTAGGTCACATGATCACAAGTGAGCCAATGGTGGTGCTCTCCCCCTCCTCCCCCTGCTGAATTGCAGGTGATTGTCTGGAAGTTTCTGTCTCAGGCAGCCTCCAAAGCACAGGGAGGAGAAAGGAATAGAGGTCTCCCTTGCACCAGCTAGGACCTTTTTCACCATTCTTTCTTATTTTTTTCAAACCATTTCTAGTCATGGGGCAGCTGGCCAAGTGTATATAGGGCTACAAATTACATTTTATTATTGTCACATTAAAAATACAGAGTAAAATCCAGTTGTTAGTCCCAAGCAGAGCAGATTCTGCAGCCAGGTACCTAAACCATAGTGTTGACATAGACTTGTGTAAATCCAGCTTCTTTTGTGAGATTTGGCATTTTATGTGTACACTATGTGGTCTATGGGACCCCAGAACGAATTACCCGAGTTTCCATTATTTCTTATGGGGAAATTTGCTTTGATATTAGGGTGTTTGGGGGTCTTTTCACACGACCCCTAAACTCCGCAGCAAATGGCTCCCAGCTCTGGAGCTTGAAATTGTTTCCCCACCAGCTCCGGAGTTTACAGAAAAATAAGTGTGACCACGCCCACCTAAGCGCGTCCCAGTGCACTTTTCAGGTACCTGCTCTCCGGGGGTGAAAATCCCTGATGCAGATATAAAGGAGTGAGTGCCGGGCTCTCCTCGCTTCTGTTTGTTTGTTTTTGTGGGTTTTTTTTTTTTTGCCCCCCGCCCCTTTAACAGACAGGAATCAGGACGACGACGGGGCTCGGTGCGGCTTCGACCTGTGGGGGTGAGCCTGCATTTTTCCTCTTTTTCTCTCCCTCCCCTCATACAGACAGGAGCAAGGAAGTGCGGAGGGGGTGGGAACACAGTAAGAGCAATGAACCCCCAAGATCTCTGGTCCAAATTTAAGTGGCCAGCGGATCTTAGGGGTCGTGTGAAAAGGCTCTGGGTCTACAAGCATGTTTCCAGAATGAATTATGCCCATAAACCAAGGTATTATTGTATTCCAAAGGGATTTTTCTGTATGAAACTCTAAAAACAATCTATAACTTCCATATCGGATTTAAATTCTGAAAAGTAATCCATGAGAACATTGTTTATACCCAAGCCTTGTGGTCATAGGAAACCACAGTGCTGCATCCGTGGGATTCTGGACCTCTGTATGTTCTGCAAATCTGAAAATAAATGAATATTACATCTTCTTTTTTTGCAATGGCGAAGGGAAACCAAGTCTTCTGAGGAGTAGTTAAAAATGCCAGACACATTTAGCCTAGAGAAAAGATTATGAGGGAATTTAACATTATTATAGGAGCTTAGAAAAATTATTCCCTGACCAGAAGGTCTATGCTAGTCTGGCAATTCTGAGAAAATAGCATGCCCTTTTCAAGAGAAATATAGTTATTGGTACGTGAGAAAAATAACCACATTGTGGAAGGAAAGATAAAGAGAAGGTAAATACATCTCAACTGAATGAAGGGACTCAGGCTTTGGAATTATATGTTACATTTAGAATTTTAGTGTTCCATATAAAATATGGTTCGTTTCCAGGCCTTACAAAGTAATCAGCATGAACAGTAATCTCTCTCTCTCTCTCTCTCTCTCTCTCTCTCTCTCTCTCTCTCTCTCT
>JAHTLZ010003307.1:743889-775042 GCA_023846285.1 Phrynocephalus versicolor
TAATTAAAAAAACTAAAAAAGTGTTTATGGAAACTTTAAAACTAACACAGTTACTATAGTTTCATTTTATGTGGATTACAATCCACTTTGGACACAGGGCTTTATTAGAAATGTTATGGTAGTGGCTAAAAGGTAAGAAATAAAGAATGATGATACATTTGACAGGCAGATCCTCTGTATTTGATTGATCTGGTAAGATTTACCGGTAATTCCCTGTTCCTCCACCGTCTGATGGCACGGCTGTGGGATTAAATCACTATCCACCACGATCACTATTCACTATAGAGAGTTTGTTGTTAGATGTAGCCGTTCCTTAAGTGTTAGAAGGCACCTGATTGTCATCACACAAGGGTTTTCTGATCTCCTATAAAATCAGCAGATTAGCTTCCTTTGTGATTCATCATCAGAAGCTGAACAGGGGTTTCGGTTACATTCTGACAGTCAGACACAAAGCTCAGTGCAGATTGTGTCTCTGAAGCAGCTGCATTCTTCCTTCTTCTACTGTCAAATAAGCGCTTAGTATAGTATGTGGTCTGTTTATTTCGGGCATTTGAGCTCTCTTCAGGAGCTGGAGGTTTCAGCTTCTTTCCTAGGCTTATTCATTCCTCTATTCCCCTTGGGGAACAGACCTCTTTAAATGGGTCAACTTCCATCTTGTGAAAGAAGCCATGGGCCAGGTGAAATGAGGCATGGTGCTTTCCATGCCTGCGGCCATCATTTGGGAGTCAAGCGAGCTAATCCACTGCAAGAGCCCTCCTGCTTTCCAAAAGAAGCGTGGGCTTTTGGATTAACTTGAGCTCCAAATTCTATCTAGGATAGATTTCCACATTCTCATTAGTTAAGGCAGCCACAACTGGCCTATTTGTTCCCCAAGAGAACTGTGATTATTATTTCAGGTAAATAAATCCAGGATGGAGCTAGCGTATCACCCCAAGCTGTTATTTTAGTAAAAGGACTATCTCCACTCCAGCATTCTTGTTCTCCATACGACACCTTTCATCATCACAGTTAGCGTCAAGCCCCTTGCTATCCACCTCAGCCTTTGGTCTCCTCTTTCCCTAGGGAGTCGTAAAGCAATTCATGGAACTGTCTACCCTTCTGTTCTTCTCTTGAGCGACTGTGTGATTTTGTATGGGGCATGGTTCAGTAGCTGGCAAGGAAGCTTCATGAGCCAGGTGGATTCCTTGCTCTTTGCAGTCCATGCTGGCCCTGTCCGCTGCTTCCATCTGTTTTGCAACTGTGCCTGAGCTCTTTAACTGACACTACAGAGTGGTTTTGGATTCCAGCTAGATACCCATTGGAGTCTGCACACAGTGCACAAGCCTGTTATGGCCTTGAAAAGAACAGTGGGATGAACACTTCGTTTTGCTGTGAACCACTCTCCTCTATCAATTTGGGGATAGAGTGTTAAAGCTGCCTTCAGAAAGGGAGCCAAGAGCCTGGAACCAGAAGATGAAGGATAAAAGGAAGAGTCCAAAATCAAGGGCAAGAGTCCAAGCCAAATTGTTTCCCAAAGACAAAACAAAAAATTCCACACTAGTAGCTACTAGCGTCCCATATAGGGATGCTGGCCAAGTGCTGAAGCTCACACTTCCTTGCCTGCGCTGCTATTCTACAATGCCCTTGGTAAGGATATTGGACTCCTTCACTTTTGACCACGAGGCCTTGCTATTTTCAGCAAACTGCTCCAACCAAACTTTCTAAAACCAAGGTTACTGTATAATGAATGATGGGTACAGAACTATGGTTGTAAATTGTAATTTATAATATTATCTTAATTGTAAAACTAGGTTTCACAAACCCAGTAGATCCATTCTCTCTCTCTCTCTCTCTCTCTCTCTCTCTCTCTTCCTCCCGCCCCCACCCCCCCCATCTTGAATTGAGGTTTCACGGAAGGGCTGCACAAGGTCTACAGAAGGTCTTTGATTTTCTGAGTAGTTCAGATGTTCCAGCACACGTCCTGACGTTTCCTCTGAATATATCAAGAGGGTGGACACAGTTTACCTGCCTTTGACCCTCATGACAACCCTGGGTGGTTAAGATGACAGTGATTGTTCCAGTGTCACCCAGTTAGTCTCATGTTTAAGTACAATGAGTCCACTTAATTTTATTTTGTTTCCGTTTATTATGTTTCTGACTGAGTGTTCATTCTTCAATTTTAGGAATTCTTTTGTGATTACTACATTGTCTTATCTCCATCAGCCAATGTGTGAGCATGCTGTAAAGTGCCGTCCTATGATCCAATTAAATTGTATATTATTTTTTGCAAGCTATCCAGAGACCTTTGGTTAACTATAAGCTACACACATTAAAATAAACAAATTTTGTATAGCTGATGTGGTTGTTCTATTCGGGTATTTCTACTTAGCTGTTTTGTTTGAGTTGTCGATGAAATCCACAACATGAGACTGCTGTGAAAATTGTGATGAATATTCCTAGACTTCCCAATGATATCAACTGAGTCCCACAAGGCATGCACAATTTTGAATTGAGTCATGCAAATGGTACCATATACAGCTGCTTATAATATTCTGTGCAGATAATAATTGCTAGAGCTTTATTTCATTTAAAAAAATAACTTGAAAAGCCATAGACACTAGCTGCTTTTGTTTAGGGGCAACTGATTGATTGTGCAGGCAGCTATAAACAAGTAACTGAAAATCCTGCCATGTTGTGATATTAAATTAGAAGCCATCAAACCTAAACCCTGCAATTCCTCTGTTGCCATTACTCATTCAACATTCCCCGGCACAGTGGTTTAAGAGACCAAGGCAGTTTTGAAAAAGAAATAAAGAAAAGAAATACATGAATAGAATGTTAAATCATGAATTGTGGAGAGCAATATTTGCTTCTGAGTTTGACTTTTAAAATAAAGCTGTTTTCCATTATTTTTCTATAGAAATCTGAGGAAACTGAGCATCCCTGTTGTCCAACACTCGAAACTTACAGAAGAGGACTGCTTTCTCTCCATACATGCACAGCTGCCTTTCTGGCTGATCTCTGATGTTTCTGGCTCACAGAGAGCTTCTTTATATTTCTCAAACATTAAATGGATTCCTGTATAGAACAGCACATGTTTTATATGGGAATGTATGCCAGAAGATTATGGTAGGTGGGATAAATTCTTGACAAATGAACTCTCACAAGTAACTGATAGAGGGTCAGGGGAAGTGATATTATTATTATTCCCTGTGCTACACTATTACCGGTGCAATGAATCACTTAGATTAATTTTTTTTAAAAAAATCTTTTTGCTTTGTATGTCATGCTGATTGAGAAACTATCAATAGACACAGTTTCAATTTGCACTTTACACAAAGGCAAGGAAAATTTCTTTTCTAAAAATTAAGCTAGGTAATTCAGCACAACAGCAATGATCTAGCAGAGTCAAAATAATAAGAAGAATTTCACGTTCCCTGCCACTCCATAGAGGAGCAGGGGAAGTGTTCAATTTGCTTAAGCTGCTGTCAGAAGCTGTCATGATGGCCTGGGAGGCTCTGGGGCAGCGGTAGGCAACTGTCAGCCCTCCAGATGTTTTGAACTACAACTTCCACGGTCCTTTGTCATTGGCAATCTAGGCTCGGAATTCTGTGAGTTGTGATCCAAAACATCTGGAGGGCCGAAGGTTTCCCCACCCCTGCTCTGGAGGCAAATTAGTCCAGTCTAGCAATTATATTGTGTGACTGCTGGGGGGGAAGGGTGAACCAATCTACCCCTCAGTACACCAACCGGGGGTGGGGGGAGACAAATGCCTGCCTGAACAAGCCCTGTGTTCTACGATCAGTGCCTGATAGCTTAATTTAAACAGCATATCATTTACCCCTCCCATTGCCTTACATGTTGCCAATCAACCTTTCTGGGGCGAAAGACTAAAAATACTGATTGTATGCCTTGTTTAAAATACTGTTCTTTCAATCATTATATCACCTTTATAAACTGTTATTTTTGTTGGTGTTGTTCTCAAGTTATGCCAATTTCCCCACTGACTTTGAACAATTTTTTCTCACTGAACTTAAACATTTTGTCCATGGTTTCATAACTGCTGTTGCCTTCTTTCATTTTGTTTTGTCCTTAGATGTAACATGCTTTCCCCTTTATTTCTGTGAAGATTCTCAGTCATCCAGGTGAGTTTATTTGGAAGTTGAGTCATTGCAACTGGACTTCTTTTCTCGAGAGACTGAAAAAATCGCTGCTCATCAAACAGCAGTGAAGCTGTTTGGATGAGCAACAAAACATTTCAAGCTCTCAGGAAAAAGAAGTCCAGTTGCAATGACTCAACTTCCAGATTCCCCCTTTTATTTCAATTCTGCTTTATTTTTGACTCCCTTCAGCCTCAGAAATCGATCTGTTTTTTCAGTGCTGCTGAAAGAAATAAAGGAGCAGTCATCAATACATAGGATTAAATAGGCCCCAGCTTTGTGGAAAGAACGTGACAAACAAGGATCAGCTAAGACTAGTTTAAGGGAGGTAGTTCTTCTCAACCAGCCTTTTTCATCATGGCTACTCTTCGGGTGTGCTGAATAACAACCACATCTGATAAACTTCCCAGGTTGGTCAGCGCAAAGAGCCAGGCACAATGCAGGCCTAGCAACTCTGAAATCAAATTGAGTTCTATTTGCTGTTACTGACCTTGCCTTTGTAGGAAAAAGGAGGAGCTGTGCATCTTTGTCACTTTCAGCTCTGCTAGTATAGCTTGCCTGCCTGGCTAGCTCAGTGGTTTAGGTGCCTGGCTGCAGCACCAAAGGTGGGGAGTAGAGATGGGCATGAAACGAACAATTTTTCATTTTCGTTTTTGTTTTTTCATTTCGTTACGTAACAAAACGACAAATGAATTTTGTCTCTAAAATGAAACGAAACGAACAGAAACACCGGAAATTTTGTTGTGCGTTTCGTTTCTGTTACTGCAATATGAGTGAATTGCTTAAAATCCTAAAAAAAATCACAAAAAATTGAAATAAATGGTAACGAAATGGTAACAAAACGAACGAAAACAAAAATGATTTTTTTGCAAAAATTTGCAAAAAAGGAAACAAACCAAAATGGACCCTCCAAACGACAAACGACAAGCGGAATGCCATTTTTTTTATTCGTGCCCATCTCTAGTGGGGAGTTCAATTCCCCCACTGCGCAGCCCAGTACAGCCAGCCTATGTGGCCTTGGGTAAGCTGCACAGTCTCAGGACTCCTCCATAATAATGGAATGGTAAGCCACTTCTGAATATTCTGTTCCCAAGAAACACTGGAAGGGATCACCAAGGAGACATTTCTGGCCCATATCGGAGGATCAGGCTGGGGCCCCTGTTCAGTGATGTCTGATACTGCATGACAGGATGAACAGACCTTGTAAAAGTTACTCTTTTGAACTAGAATTACCATGTCCTCATGTTCCCATGACTAGAGGCCCTGTTGACTAGAGGATTGTGGGTAATGTAGTCAAAAATGTAACATCTCCAACTCTGGTATTCTGAAGAAGGCTGGATTGATTCACAGCAATCAAAGCTGTTACTTGTATATCAGCATGTGAGGGATGTGTGCTATTGCTATTAACTAACTGCAAGTTATTGTATTACAACATCAATTTGGAAAGAATCTCATCTTTTGCAAAATTAAGCATTCCAAAGCTGTTTTCCAATGCCTCAAATATGCACATCCATTAACCTTTAGTCCCCCTTATACCTGTTCACTAGATAAGTAGACATTATACATGATGCAGAAGGCCATGTTGGTATTTAATGATAAATGATCGTTTTAGCTGAACCGTGTCGTTCTCAACAGCATTTGTAATTCCAGGTGTTCCCACAGGGTGGTGAACCATCACAGCTATTGATGAGCCTCAGCAGCCATGAATCCTAAATAATGGTTATAAGGAACAGATGGTGGACCATTAAACATATGCTGCACCCCCTTATCTGCTTACTGTAAGGAAGCTATCATCTTTTTCTTTCTCCCCAAGTATTTTATGAATTGCACCATGAGGCTGAGAAGGTACCTGAGCAGGAGAATGAATTTCTGGGTTATTTGAAATCTGGAGTGTCAAGTTGTGATCCCTCATTGAATCACTATTAGGAAGGCACTTTTTTTTAATGACGCAGGGAAGGTGGGAACTCCAAAAGCTGCAAATGAGAGGGAAAATGAGGGAGGGAGGAGTGTAGTGCGTGTGTCTGAGACAGCAGATGCTTGGGCAGCCAGGCTGGAACCACCAAGGCGGCTGCTGTTGTTGCTGCTGCTGCAGCTGGTTCTCTAGCGACACTCACCATCCTGTTCTTCCCTTCTTCCTTCCTCCCTTTCACTCCCTCTCTTTGCCCCTACCTCCTTTAGACAGCTCACGGCACCACTCCAGCCCCCCAAAACCTTGCCATGTCCCTGGAAAAGAGAAAGAGAGAGAGAGACCCTAGCATGGACACACACATGCCTCACCCCCTCCCTGCGCTGCTCTGCCATCTTGAGAACTTCAGAAAGGCTATATAGGTCACGTGATTGCGTCAGGCAGAAAGGTGCTTAAAAAAAAAACCCTGCATCTTCAGACTGGTAGGATAGATCTCCAAGATGGTACAACTCCCGTTTTGTCTATCTTCATCTCCTTGCTGTAGCTGATGATGAGGGAACTCTATGCCAATGAAGTACAGAGCAGAAAGAGTAGATCAGAGAAAAGTGCTCACTGGTCTGGTTTCACATATAATACCAAACGATTATGCTCACCGTCCCTCCTTCCTGCTCCCTCTCTCTTTCTCCTCCTTCGGTGAGGTAGCAAATATAATAGTTTCCCCTTCTATTTTTAACTCACCATTACTGATTATGTATGATCCAGGAACTGTGGTTAGTATCAACTATAGTCTCAAGAAACAAGTTATAAGGCCTGTCACCTTGTAGGTTGTATATAGGGTTGTGATAAATGGTGGATGATGGAAACCATGGATATTGTTTTGGCAAACACATGGGACCTGCTGCATATAAAATCTTTCAAGATATCATTTTTTAAAATCTTTGATATTAAAGTTGTGTAGCTCTTCTCTAGTCATGATTTTGGTCTTCTTAATGTTCAACAGCAGTTCTGCTTTGGCATTTTGTTCTTTTGTTTCAGAAAACACTGTTTCAAGTCATTGCTTATTTCTGCGTTAAGAGGGTGTCATCTACATATCTGAAATGACTGGTGTCTCTTCTACCAGTTTTCACTCCTCCTGCATTTGAATCTTGTCTGGCTATCTCTGTATGGTAGGTTCTGCACAGATAAGGGGATAAAATGCACCCTTGTCTGACACCTTTCCATAAAGGAAACAATTCTGTCTCTTCACATTCTGTCCTAATGGTAGCTTCTTGTTTACCATACAGGTTACACATTAGGACACTATACACAATCCTCAGCTGTGCTGAGTGTGGAACTCAGCATGTTCACACTGACACAATCTCTAGAGGATGTCTGTTCTTCTTCATGTGCCATGTCCCCGTAGAACATTAGCAATCAGTTGCCTGAACTGGTTTCTGTCTAAGGCTGCTATCTCACCTGGGGTTTGATCCTGATTTTCTGAAGGTCTGGCTTTTCCTCTTCATCCCGTCAAGTGATTGAATATGTGGGATAGGAGTTCCCACGTCCAAAGCTGTTTTTTTTATTATTATTATTTTAAAGTGCAGTTCAACCCCCTTGACCAGCAGGTGGCTGTAGGATTTGAAAAAAAACGGACCATTTGGCTGGGGAAAATTAAAGCTTGTAGGACTTGATAGAGCTTCCTGTTACTCCGATGGTGCAGAGAAATTTAAAAACACAGTGCCGATCAGCCCCAGGAACAGCTGGTCGGTGCTATGATAAAAAAGAAACAGAAACCCAGATCATCTGCGTTGTCCCATGGCGTCTGCTTCCTTAAAAGGTGGATTATTAAAGCAAGGCAAAAAATTCCCTACCTCTCGGGTAAGTGAAAATAAAATCACTTAAAGGGGCATCACCAGGTTTTCTTTTCTTTTCTTTTCTTTCAAAAAGCCCAGTGGCCATGGGGATGGCATTTTTAGACACCATTTATCTAGTAATTTAAACTGCTTTTAAAGGGATGTGGGACCGAGCCCTAAGGCTATTATAAACAGAGCAGTTGTGCTCACTGTAGACCATTGGCTTAAGTTCTTAATCTAGAATGTTCTTCTATTCCCTGGGCCACACTTCCCATCTATTTTTCCTTGAAAGATAACCTGCAGCAGATGGTATTATTATGATGATATTATGTGTCCAAAATATTGCAATTTTCTTCTCTTTATGGTATTGAAGATTGCTAGTCTTTTATTCATGTGCTGTAATACAGCCACATTAGTGACTCTGGCTGTCCAAGGTATCTTCAGAATTCATCTGTGCATCCACATTTTGAATGCTTCCAGCTTCCTGCATAATGTGTCTGTAAGGGTCCAAGTTTCAAGACCATAGAGAAGTATGCTGAATACATAGGATCAAAGTATTCAAGTACAAAGTCTGATAGATAAGTCCCGGTTTGTCAAGGCTTTCCTCATTTTCTGGAAGGAATTTCTAGCTTGTTCAATTCTACAATGAATTTCACATGTAAGATCCAGTTATCTTTGACAAAGCACCCCAAGTATTTATAAGATGATACTCTCTCAATTACATCACTGCTGATCTTGAGGAGGTTCTGTGAACCATTTTGTTTCTGCAGCAACAGAATCGAATAATCCTTGCAAATCTGCCAGACTTGTTGCAAGCAGGACAGTGTCATCAGTGTATCTTATGTTACTAACAAGAACTCCATTCGCTTTCACACCTTGGTTCTTTCCTTCAAGAGCATCCTGGAAAATTCTTTCTGAATAGAAACTAGAGGAGAGATAATGCAACCTCAATGAACATCTTTCGTAATTGACACCTCTGTGTCTGTTGCTCAACTTAAATAGATTTCAAACTCACTCCAATTTTTTACATTCAGCTCCCATAAATCCTTACCACAAGCACGCTTCTAGCAGAGCTTCTATGATTTGGAGGTTGCCGACTGAGAAGCCCTGCTCATTAGGAGAAGAATTAGTTAAGGATTTTCTTTTAGTCATGGACTATATAGGATAGGGCTGCCTAGATGTCCTAAGCACATCTGATCTCGCCTGGTTTCAGAAGCTAAGCAGGGTCGGCCCTGGTTAGTACTTGGATGGGAGCACCAGGGAATACCAGGTGTTGTAGGCACCTGGAGGAGGAACTGGCAAGCCACTCCAGTATTTCTGTCAAGAAAATGCCATGGACATGGGGTCACTGAGAGTCGGTCATGACTGTAATGACACAACACACACACATATATATAGGATAGGGGGTGTGGTGGGTCAGTGGACTAGAGCACTGAAACTGTCTGCTGCAAAGTCAGCAGTTCGAATCTCGGGTGCCACACAGCGGAGTGAGCTCCCGCTGTTGACCCCAGCTCCTGCCCACGTAGCAGTTCGAAAGCATGTAAATGCAAGTAGATAAACAGGTACCGCTATAAAAAGCAGGAAGGTAAACAGTGTTCTGTGCACAGAAATGTGTTCAGCCATGCCAGCCACATGGCCACAGACTTGCACAACATTGGTTCTTTGGCTTGGAAACAGAGATCAACAACACCCCTAGAGTTGGACACGACTAGCACACATGTGTGAGGGGAACCCTTACCTTTATCTCTAATATATCTTTCTGGCTGGAGACCTTGGCTTTTAGAATCAGGCCAATTTCTGCTCATGAGGAGAGGTAACTTTCAAATAAATTATGTATATTCTGGCCCAGTAATGTCTCTAAGGCTTCATTATTTAAGCATGCAAATTCTTCCATTGATTTCTTGAAAAATGCAGTATATTAGAAATCCTGTATGTACACTTGCCTTTAAATTATTATACGAAGTCGACAAAATGGATGATACCTATTGATTCATGGTAGTAAATCACATGATGGAAAGGCCCTTTGCAATACATATATTTGTTCTTTTCTTGTCTCCTCGTTATAACTCCATGTATATCTAATTTGTTTATTATTAGGAGGATATAGCCTACATATGGCAGAGCCATTTGTATGGAAACAGGCTATCTGTGACTCCTTTCCCCTCTTTTTTCATTAATGTTAGTAAAAGAGTGAGAGCAATTTTGCACAGAGAGTTCTGCACCTAAATAATTTTAACTGCATAATCATCAGAGTGCTGCATTATCTACTTTGCCTCTTATATTAATTAAGTTCATATTTGCATTCACAGAGCAACCTTATCTGAATTCAGTTCAAATCACTCCTGTTGGATAGGGAAGAAGTTGTCCCTAGTTATTCACAAAGCAGTTGCTGAAAGAGAATATGCTCCTTTAAATCAAAGGACACAATCCACCGGGACATTATTTTGCACAAACCCTGCAGGAATAAATGAGAATTATACTAGATCACATTAATATGTATGGAGAGTTTTCATAACCTTCATCCATTTTGATGGAAATTATACACTGCATACCTTCACAGTGACGTCTACCTAAGACGGTTTAACAAAACACTAAATGACCTTCATAAATCAAGAGTAAATATCTTGAGCCACGGAAGGTGTACTTCTTGCTAACAGAAGGTTGTGGATCTAATTAGGCTGGATAGCTTAGTGAGTTGGGTATACCGGGCTGTGGAGCCAGAGCTGAATTCCCCACTAACCTCCTGAGAGAACAGTCAGCCTATGTATCCTTGGGCAAGCTGCACAGTCCAAGTCTTTCTGAGTACTCTAAACCTAGGAAACCCTGGAAAGGATCACTGTAAGTCATAAGAACATAAGAATATAAGAACATAAGAAGAGCCATGCTGGATCAGGCCAAAGTCCCATCTAATTCAGTTTCCTGTATCTCACAGCAGCCCCACCAGATGTGTCTGGGAGCGCACGAGACTAGATATCTGTCTCTTGATACCACTCCCTTGAAGCAGGTTTTAAGCCTGAAGATTACACATCTCCATCATGGTTTGTAACCTGTGATGGACTTTTCCTCCAGAAATCGGTCTGCTGTCATTAACTTTACATTCAAAATGGTTATATATCTTTGATGGATATGGTAAGGGTCCTTGTGAGGCCAGAAATGTCAGTAAGTGGTAGATTACAAGTCAGAATCAACTTGACAGCACATGGTTATACTGTAATTATGATTATAATGATTAATTCATATTAGGCTTCAGTCCCATTCAGACTTAGCTAAGCCCCACAGAACTCAGAGGGGCTAGTTCTGGAAAGATATGCAAATAATTGAAGTATATTAATCCATATTGTAAACATTTCTTATCCTAAGGTACTTCCCCTAGCCAAGTGCTTAAACCATCCATGTGCTGGCTTGAGTCTTACTGGTTAGCTATGCCAGTGTAAACACAATGGCCTAAATTCTTAGAGTACTTTGCTGCTAGCTAATGAGCTCCCACTTGTATCTTTCATTGTGTACCAACTCATACAGTTGAGGGATGCAAGCACTGACTTGTTAACTGCATAACAATTCACGGCTGGAGTGTGAACTGAGAAGTTCTGGTTTGGTTTTTTAAAAAGCCATGGAAGAAACCCCCTTGGACTAAAATAGCATAATTCCAGTGCTGATCTGCTGATGTAGGGATTATAAAAGTTTAATCTAATACTACTGGAGAGAAGCAGATTAAAAAAGCATTATCTGAAAGCATAAGGCTAGCTACCTGTTTAATTAAGCTTTCTCTGTGATCAATATATGGAAATATTTCCCACCGTACACTGCTAATGCCTGAGTCTCATGACTGGTGGTTGAATCCCAGTCTGCTGTATTGCTATTACCCTAGTCAGTATCCAGCATAGGGCCTTTTCTGTGTCTTCCCCATCATTTTATAACTTTTGTGCTAGGGAGATGGCTATATCTATGGATTTAGGACAGATTGTAAAGCTCCTCTGTCTGCTGTCATTAACTTTACTTTACATTCAAAATGGTTATATATCTTTAAAGCTGTGGTCACACCTGGGTTTCGATCCTGATCTCCTGAACGTCTGGCTTTTCCTCTTCGTCCCATCACGTGATTGAATAAGTGGGACAGGAGTTCACAGTCAAAAGCTGTTTTTTTTATTTTAAAGTGCAGTTCAGCCCCCTTGGCCAGCAGGTGGCACTAGCATTTGAAAAAAGGACCACTTGGCTGGGGGAAAGGAAAACTTGTAGGACAGGATAGGGCTTCCTGTTTCTCCGAAGGTAAAAAGCAATTAAAAAAACATAGCCCATCGGCCCCAGGAACAGCCGGTTGAAACCCGGATCATCTGCATGGTCCCATGGTGTCTGCCTCCTTAAAAGCTGGATTTTCAAAGCAAGGCAAAAAATTTCCCTACCTCTTCGGCGAGTCACAGAAACCTCGCTTCAAGGGGCATTACCGGGTTTTCTCTTTCCTTTTTTTTTTCAAAAAGCCCAGTGTCCCTGGGGATGGCATTTTTAGACATGGGTTATCTGGTAATTTAAACTGCTTTTAAAGGGACATGGGACTGGGGCCTTAAATGGATATGGTAAGGTTCCTTGTGAGACCAGAAATATCAATTAGCGGTGGATTACAACAGCCAGTTAATAAATAAATAAACTGCACAGCAGCATTGCCCAATGCTTACAGTGTTGGAGTGAGATTTTAATGATCCGGGTTATAGTCTTCACTGAGTCATGAACAGAGATGACCATGAACCAGAAAAAATGTTAAATCAGTGTGGTTTGTGGCTACCCACAAACCATCCCCTTGAACTCTGGAAAAACAAACCGGTTCATGGTTCATTTTTCCGTTTCAGGTTTAGGGGAGGGGAACTTGGCTCCTCCTTCCCTCTGCTGCCTGTCCACCTGCCCCCCAACCCACTGGCCTCGTTGCCTCCTGACCTGGTTGTGATGCCTCCTCCTGTTCCTCCTCTGCCACCACCATCTTCTGAGACAGCAGCCCACAATACCCTCTGTTATCTAGGCCAGCTGATTCTCCACATGCTAGGGAAATGCTCATTTTCAAAGTCTCTACTCTTATGGAGAAGATATTCCTTTACTGAATGTCTATATTCCTTTACTGAGATTTTTCTGTACCTCTGCTTACGAGATTAATTTGTTCCTCATACATGCTCTTAAGTTGAACAACTCTTAAGTAGAGCAGCCCTATCAAAAAAATAAAAATTGATAAATAAATTGAAAAATATAAAAAAATAAGTAGAGCAGACCACATCTAAAATTTATAAGGCAGCAGTTAAAATGCCAATAGTTTTTCGCTCTTCAGTCAAATTACTCTTAAGTCGTAAGTAGAGATACCACGGTATTTCATTGCCTCTTTGACTGGCAGTGTTTAAACAGTCTAGCCATTGCCAGAGTAAAATATTCTGCATGGCTCAGAAGATTCCCAATCTTTACTTCAGCTTCTGAGTTCTTCCCTTCACCTCTTAACTACTGCCTCACACTCACAAGTCAGTCGGCTATTGATGGTGTAAGTGTTGTGCCCTAAATCACTTCAAAGGGTGTTGAATGGTGTGATTTCATATTTTAAAATGTACATAAAGTAAACTGTAAAATGAAAGGATAAAGGAATTTTACAGCTTGGAATATTTAATCACATCCTGGAAACATTGTAAAAATGCAGCTTTTTCCAGTCATCAGGTATTCTGGACTAAAAGGGAACTGATCAATAGGATAATCAGTTTGCTGCAGAAGTCAACTGACATGTGGATTTATGACTGACAGATTGTGCCATGTGAGAATGCATGACTATTTATGGAGGTCACCTATAAACCTGGGTTTGCTTTTGCAGAAATGCATTACACATACTGAAAAACACCTTATTTATTTATTTATTTATTTATTTATTTATTTATTTATTTATTTATTTATTTAATTTATATGCCACCCATCTGGCAGAAAGCCACTGGGCAGTTTACAACATACATCATCTACGTCACCTTAACACCATCAAGAGGGCATAAGCCAACAACACATGCAAGCACTTGAAATATATTTCCTTTGCTCTTTAAGGAGATTACACCTGTGGAACTGTAAAAGAAAGTAAAACTATAGTTCCGTTACAAAAGTAACAATGTCATTCCAAGTGAAGTCACTACAGCCATACAATTTAGTTATACCTATCCTCTCAGACCTGAGCAATTCTGCTCAAAATAAAATGTAAATGACATGTTTGGGCAGCAGAGTATTGTGGGCAATTTTCAGCTTCAGTCTATCTGTTTAGAAATTAGATATGTCCATGTGCCAAACCACAAAATGGACTTGTTCATGGTTTGGTTCGTGATCTAGTCTGGGAATCCGATTTTGCTGAAGCAAAATCAAGCACCGAATATTTTTCTGCTTGGTGCTTCTTTTTTCTTTGGCAAAATTGGATGCCCACCTGCCCCCTTCCCACTGTCCCCCATTGCCTCCCTACCTGGTCCTACTGCCACTGTCTCTTGCTCCACTTCCTCTTCCATAGCTACCACAGCCACCGCCACAGTGGCGACATGACAGAAGCAGGTATCGCCCCACATGGGCACAAACCAAAAAAATGGTTTTCCATTTGGTTCTTGAGATGTTCCAACTGCCTAGATGCCCAAAGCACATCGGATCTCACCTGATTTTGGAAGCTAAGCAGGCTTGGCCCTGGTTAGTACTTGGATGGGAGACCACTAAGGAATACCAAGTGCTGTAGGTGCCTGGAGTAGGAACTGGCAAGCCACTCCAGTAGTCCTGCTAAGAAAACTCCATGGACATGGGGTCACAGAAAGTTGGTAACAACTGTAATGACACAACACACCCACACCCACACCCACACCCAGAGAGAGAGAGAGAGAGAGAGAGAGAGAGAGAGAGGTCATGGCTAACCACGAACTATCATGAACCATACTTTTTCTGGTTCGTGCCCAGCTCTGTATAAAATTATTAAATGGATCACTTAGTGAAGTACCTGAAAAGCACTTTCCGCACTAGAATCCATCATATTTGCTTAAGCCTCTCTCTCCTCACACAACCTGTCCCATTTTTGCTCTTGTTTTCATTTTGTCTTTGGTGCACGTTGCAAAGAGCTAATACACTGCAAGGCTGAAGTGGCAAATAAATATTGTGGTTAGTATTCTGAGCAATTAAATGAGATTCCCCAAGATGAGCCAAGGTAATTATCTCTTCAATGTTCTCTACTTGGTAATTACAGTAAGGGCCTGGTAATAAGCCTGTAGAAGTCCGTGTCAAAACTCCCACAACCAATGAGGAAACGTTCGGGCATGTTGACCTTATTTATAACTTTGGTGACTTTGAAATACAAGCTCTTTGAGGTTTTGTTTGCTGCTGATAGCTGGGCCTTCATGGCTTAGTCCCTATTTCATCAAAACTAAACTTACCGATGAAGATTGCATTGACTGCCTGGGGAGAGGTCTTCATTTTCCCCAAATGCTGGGGAAAGGCTGAGCTAAAATGTAGTTGGAAATCTGTAAATGTGTCCCTGGCCTGGATCAGGATCAGTCTGCAGTAAACATTTATAGATACAGTCATGAGTCGGACAGAGTGTAGGCCGCATAAATGAAGGCCTTGTGTCCTTGTCTGGCATGTTCAAAAACGAGGCACCGTTGCTAGAGCTGTGAGCAGCTCAATCATCCTCCCTGCAATGCTCTGGATGTCAAAAGAAGAAATTAAAAACAGTCCTTGGGATGAAAAAGAAAAAGCAGCCACTGCATTTCATGGCTCAATTTTGGCTGCCGGTCTGGTGCGGGTGCTCCTGAGAGGCAAGGTGTGAAGTTTACTTTTTGAGTTTTTCTGAGTAGAGACGATCTCACAAACTACTTTTTCCGTCATTCGTTGCTCCTGAAGAGCTCCCTTTGACACTAGCTGTCAAAGGAAAATGAGTTGTTGGAGAGCTGAAGAGAATTGCCTCTTCTTTCTTTCGTTCTCAGGTGGTATGAATGGCAGGAGGCTTCTTTAGTTCTTTCTTTTCCCACCATCCAGGAGTTGGCTAAACATCCAGGGATGGCGGAACATGGCTTAGGGGGAGGAATGCCATATGGTGCTTTGGTTTCTGCTGCATGCAGGTGCCTGCCTTTAGTTCACTGCCTCTGTGGAAGAACATAAGGGAACAAGGGCCATCGTCATGGTGACACCCTCCAATTATGTCACATGTAGCCTTAACCTTGGTTGCCCCACCCTGCTTATGGCACTTGCCACAACCACATTGGATTCAGAATGAATTATGTGACCATATTAAGTATATGGGCTTTTTGGTGAGGGTGGTGGTGGGGATGAAATGCAAGACACAAAATTTGTAGTGTAACCCACAGAATGGTATTGGTCATCATCACCCATGGTACAGTGGGGGTTTCTGGGGGTTGTGGTTTACAAAAGACATTTGCTAAGCAGCAGGATTCGTGACTTCCATTTAACAGGCTAACAATGAATCTATTGTCTGAAGTGTAGGTTCTTCTGTAAGCAAAAGAAAAGTGGCCTTTTATGGACAGGATATAAATTTAAAAGTAAATAAATAATAAATCAACAACCACCTGCAGGCACAACAGAGATAGTACTAGGTGGTTCAGATCTACCAAGATATGAAATATCTTTTGGGAAATCAAAATCCCAAACAACCCAGTGGGGAACGGGTGTGTTGATTAGTCCAAGAAGTTGATTTCAGAACATTGGAGATGGAGGGGTAATGGATTGGAAATGCCTTGGGTGAGAACATGCCTGGATGATTAGAGCCCCGAACATAAGCATTTCCACATTGCAATAGTTTTCAGAGTTTCCACCGGTATTCCCCATTTAGCAAGATGTTAAGAGTTTCTGACTATAACGCTGAAGTTAACCAAGATGTCACTTAGGGTATTTGTACACGACCCATAAAATCCACTGCAAATGGCTCCCAGCTCCGGAGCTTAAAATTGTTTCCCCACCAGCTCCGGAGTTTACAGATAATGGTCCGAATTTAAGTGGCCAGCGGATCTTAGGGGTCATGTGAAAAGGCTCTTAGTCTATCAACATCAAGGGGACATTGCTTAAGAGTTCCCCCTGCTAACAGAGCTGGAGCTATCACTAGGCCAGGCATATCCAAACTTCGGCCCTCCAGATGTTTTGGACCACAACTCCCACCATACTTTGCCATTGGAAATACAGGCTTTGAATTCTGGGTGTTGTGGTCCAAAATATCAGGATGGTTGAAGTTTGGACATGCCTGCACTAGGCAAACTAGGTGACTGCCTAGAGTTTTTGAAAATCGGTGGGGTGAGATGCTAGTTAGTCTTGCCTAGGGCACAAAAAAGCCTGGCACCAATCCTGCCTGCTAAATTATACTCTTGCTGTGTATCATTTTCCATTACTCGTCCTCCTGCAGCCTGTTTCACCTCCATGAAAAACTGTTACCCTAGTTCAGTGGTGGCAACCAGAAACATTCGGCACTCCAGATGTTTTGGACCACAACTCCCAGAATTCCAAGCCTGTACTGCCAATGACAAAGGACTGTGGGAGTTGTAGTCCAAAATATCTGGAGGGCCGAAGGTTCGCCACCACTGCCCTAGTTGGTCTTGCTGGGTGCCAGTCCACTGTAAAGGAAAGCACCGCTTATTGGGTTTCTTATCCAGATCTTACTGTCATCCACCCAACCCCCTAAAAAAGGGCTTCTTCCCTCAAAATCCTGGAAATTACTATGAAGTTTTGAAATACACATTCTTGCTCGCTCTCTCCCGCCCACCCCCCCACTCGTTGTTTTTGTTTGTGTAGCATTTGTGTGAAGTAATGAAAAGCTTCTTTTGGGGATCTTCTGATATGGAAATACAGTTCCAGCTGAAGTTGCCCTAGCACTAAAATCAAGAATAACAAATCCCTGGAACAAAATAAATGATACCCTGAAGAAGAAAGCAAGAGCCACCATGGAATGGCAGGAGAAGAGTCACTGAAAATCATTGAAGGATAACTGGATCAAACTTTTATCCTCTTGATGTTCAGACGAGTACTAAGACCAACAGTACTTAGTCTGACATATTGCCAGGTATGTTTGCCCCATTTACAAGAGGCCTTCAATATGATTCTCTTTTTCACCTGTGGTGAAATAAAATTGTATAAGGAAGAGCACATTCCATCATTATGCTGTCAGAACTAGTGTCAGTTTGGAGATAAATACAGCCTCATAAAAGCATAAAGAAACATTAAGCCTAGATGCCCTGAGCACATCCGATCTCGCCTGGAAGCTAAGCAGGGTCAGCCCTAGTTATTACTTGGATGGGAGACCACCAGGGAATACCAGGTGCTGTAGGCGCCTGGAGTAGGAACTGGCAAAACCACTCCAGTATTCCTGCCAAGAAAACTCCATGGACATGGGGTCACGAAGAGTCGGTCACGACTGTAACGATGCAACACACTCACACTCACACACACACACACACCTTTTAAAAACTGATATGAACGGTTAGCCTTGAATGGATAACATAGCAAGTACACTGTCTACAGAGTAATTAATGGCACCTGTCTTTTACACATGCCGCCATGTGGTAAGATTCAAATAGCCCCATCTATTGTAAAAGCAATTCATCATATGGCAGGAAGGGCTTAGTTCCAAATATTGTCATTTACATAAGATGCTTGATACAATCATCAATCCGTAGAGCAGCCAAGAAATCTGAGAAGACTGAGACTTGCAAAGGCAGCATGGAAGGCACTAGAACAGTGATCAAGAAGTGTAAAGATGGATCCCTAGCAACCAAGATTGAGAACATCCACACTCTTGTATTGTCCGGATGTGAAAGCTGGACAGGAAAGAAAGCTGATAGGTAAAAAAAATAGTTTGTTTGAAATTTGGTGCTGGAGGAGTGCCTTTCCCTGGACTTCCAGAAAGACAAACAGATGGGTCCTAGATCGAATCAAGACCGAACTATCCCTGGAGGCAAAAAAATGTTGAAACTGAGGTTGTCCTACTTGGGCACATGATGAGAAGGCAGGATTCCATGGTAAACACAATGATGCTGGGAAAAGTGGAAGCCATCGTCAGGAGAAAAGGGAGGAAAATATGTGACGGACTGACTTTCTAAAGGAATTATGGAAGCCATAGGGTTTAGTTGCAAGAGCTGAACAGGACTGGAGAGGTTTGGGATTAACCACACATGACACATTGGTGGGTTCAAGCAGGCTGAGTCCCATGCAGCAGCTCCCGAATGAGCTAGCCTGCGCTCAAGGCTTTTTATTAGTTACAATAACCAAGCATCACGAGGGGTGGATACAGGCCTAAATGCCAGGGGTCAGGTAACCTGGTGAATTCCTGGGAAGCCTTATCTAGAGTGGCAGCTGTGTCCTGCAACCCCCTCTCACAGGCTTCCTGGCTGATGGGGGTGGGGGTGGGGGAGAAAAACAGACCAAGCTGGCTTCCTGAGTATAGGGGACATCTTTATAGAGAGGACAAGGCATTTTGGAGATTGCTCAGTCATAGGATAGCCATATGTCAGAGGCAACCTGACATTACACAGCAGCAGCAGCAGCAGCAGCAGCAGCAACAGCAACAACTCAAACACATGTTTATATACGTTAGGAATATAAAAATGGTTCATAATATTTCACATTGTTAAACACATTGAAACAGCCTGTCATCACTTCGTTAAGGCTGCAAATGTTCTTGTGTCTAGCACAAGAAAAGGCAGTGAGCAGAAGCAAGGCAGCCAATGAAACTGCTATATCGTGGTGTTTTGCAGTATGAACATAGTCAAAGAATCTTGGTGCCCCAGCAATTCCTTATGCTGTGACCTTATTTCGTACTTCGGACTGATCAGTTGTCACTCTATCAAACGGTAGCGTGGACGGCATAGTGCTTTGAACTTTGGAAGCTTAGGTTCAAACCGCTACTCTGCCTAGATGTAGCCTTACTAAGTTATCATATTTTGGACTTCCTAGCTCTGTTGATAGAATGAATTATGGGATAAAACTAGTCCTGCATTTGCAATATTGAAAATAAACCATAAAGAACAAGTCATTTTGCCATTGCTGTGCTGGTGTCAGGTACTCCTGTTTTGTAAGCTATCATTTTCCTAACACTACAATTAATATTTTGAGTTTTTTGCAACATGCTGGTAGGAAGCTGGGGAGCTGGGCAACCACTGTACTTCTTTATGGCTTAGACTTGAACGTTCTTAGCTTATCAACAAAAATGTTGTGTCTCAGGTAGGGATGGATAGGTTAATCTTCTTTTGTCTTCACTGACTCCTGGCATGTCATACTTTCAGCACACAAGTCTGGCCATATGTCCAGGCTCTCTGCCATAAATTCTAAGTAAGGTTTGATTTTAAAATACATGCAATTATTTTATTTTACATTAATGCTTCCATCCTAGAAAATTGGAGCCATTCAAGATAAGGGCCAGGCTCTCAGCAGGACTGAACTTCCCTTGGCTCCCAAGTGTTGTTCCTTGCAGTTTCTCCTTTTGAAAACCACTCTAAATAAAATGACTTGTGGATGACTGCTTTAATGTTAGCCACAAAGGGGGGGAAACAGCATGACCCATCCATTTTGTGCTCTTGAACCTAACTTGGTGCTAATTAAAATAACTGGGTGCATCGCATCATCCAAAGGAAATCAGAAGTGAAATAGGAAGCAATGAGAAAATGATACAAGATTTTTCAGCATCAAGTGTTTCAAGTGGCAACCCTTAAGCCATTTCCCACAAATACCAAGAGACTAGAGAAAGTTCAAAGCACTTAAATGTGACCTTTAAGAGGAAGGTTGAGAACGGTGCTGAAAAAAAGCATTGGGTTTATAGATTGCCAAAGAGCATTGAAGGGGATGACCTTGCGCAAACACCGCTACCTACATGTCTGCATTTACATCTGGATACAACAGATATTTTCAGAAACACAAAGCATATTTCCCAAATATGAAAGAGAAAACCATCTTTCCCTTGCCAGACCTTGGCATTTTCCTTTCAGATATTAAATCCCTTGACTCTATGAGCCTTAAAAGCCCCTTGTCTTGTACAGCCATCAATAAATACATTGTTTTGCACAGCCCTGTAAAACTTTCATACAATAGTACTTTCAGCCATAGGAACAATGATTACTATCGTTTCCTATTTTATAAACCCTCTGTCACTTTATTTGTTTCTTTATGATATTTAGATACTGGTCAAAATAGGCTTCATAAGCTGCACATATGGAGGTGTGATGAAATGATTGGCAGGAAGGGTTTTTCTTTTAAAGTAATCAAAGACTTCCTCCTTCCGTCCCAGGCCTTCATGTGCAGTGAAACTGAAGTATACGTAAGGCAAGTTCCAGGACAAAATTACTGAACTACCAAAAAATTCCTTTTGCTAGTGGCATCATCACCTTTCTTCCAGTGTAATTTACACAGCAGAATTTTGACATTGTCACAGTCTGTTATTAAAATGTTCACTTTCATTTCAGTAAAATTCTTTGCTTAAGATTTCAGTAGGAAACAATATAATGGGGAGGCAGGCTTCTAAACTCTTTCCCTTTCTCTACTCCTCAGGGAGTAGGGAAACAGCAGATATTTGCCGATCCAGCAGAGAATCTGCAGGTGAATCTGCTTAGTTCCGGAGTTGGCCTCCTACATGCCATCTAGTACCCAGGATTCTTTTCTATTTCTGTTTTCACAGACAGATGTGATAGGTTTGCAAAGCCTAGCTCACGAATGAATTTTCTGAACCTATAGATGCAAACATATACAGTGGTACCCTGACTTAAGAGTAACTCGACTTAAGAGCAATTTGACTTAAGAGCGGAAAACTGTTGGCATTTTAACTGCCACCTTATAAATTTTAGATATGGTCTGCTCGACTTACAAATATTTTCCCCATTTTTTAAAAAAATTAACTTATTTTTTCAATTTTTTAGATAGGTATCCCGACTTAAGAGTAGTTCGCCTTAAGAGCATGCATTTGGGACAGATTAAATTTGTAAGTCGAGGTAGCACTGTACATTTCTCCCTTGACTCACTGTGGTCCAAGCAGCACAGGTTTTGTTATGCACACTTTTTTAAATAAATCCATGTTTTAATAAACAAACGAATATTCAGTACATAAATAGTCAATGAATATTGTGCTGCTATTCAGCTACAGGAAGTGGCATCAGAAAGTTGTTGTGTGGCAGCCCCCAGAGTTGATGAGAGCATTCCTCTCCTGGCATAGTGGCTCCACTGGACAGGCCTTTGTACATGCCAGGAGGTTAATCGGATGTATAGGCTTTGGGGCATAAAAGCTGTTGATGCTTGGGTGGGTGAGGTGCATAACATTTATGCCCAGATTTTAAATTACATGGGGCTTTGGCACCCGTAACCATAGTGTGGTTGAAGGAAAAATTGAATAAGCTTTTCTGCTGAAACTTAAGCCGTGGTCTCACTAAAGTTTTCTGCGCATCTTAATTTGATGCATAGTTTTTTGGGGGGGCGGTCACATGGTGTTTGATGCGCAGTTAGTGTCCTGTCGACAGGGTAGTATTTTACTGCTCTGTGCCCGTCTCAACTTGCTTGTGTGTGGAGTTGTGTCGTTACAGTTGCGACCGACTCTTCGTGACCCCATGTCCATGGAGTTTTCTTGGCAGGAATACTGGAGTGGCTTGCCAATTCCTACTCCAGGTGCCTACAACAACTGGTATTCCCTGGTGGTCTCCCATCCAAGTACTAAGCAGGGCCGACCCTGTGTAGCTTCCGAAATCAGGTGAGATCGGATGTGCTTAGGCCATCTAGGCAGTAGCCTCAACTTGCTTGCTGCACATCTTTTCCCTTTTTTCTCGGTCAATTTTCTAAGTCTCCATTGTAGGAAGTGGCAGGAAAAGGGGTATGAAGCTAATTACTGTGTATTTTCTGGGGTCGCACCTCACTAGAGTAGCAAAGAACTGTGCATCTTTAAGGGAGGTTTTTTTTTAAACAAACCCCTAGTGGTGGTTTAAAAAACTTCAGTGAAAGTGCACTTCTGGGGGCGTGGTTGGTGGGGGCACCAAATTACTTCCCTTTGCAGTTAGGACGCGATCTTTTGCTGCACAATTCGCTGCAGCAAAAATGCACAGAAAACGATGGTGAGACCACAGCCTTAGAACTGTGGGGATATATTTTTGGTTCCCACATCTGCTTTATCTGTTACCCCTCTATGGTGGATTCGTTTTCATGATAAATTACGTGAGCTGTAGCATTCCAGTTCTATTTGTCCTTGGTGGAACAACTGTTTGCAAGAATGCCTTTGGCAGTTGAAATCATTTTCCTAAGCTCTGGTGAGCATAAGCTTTATTACCAGCTCTAATAAATAAGTAATGCAATAAAACAGACCAAAGCATATCCATGCAATATGCTATCTGTATCCTCAAAGGCTGGGAACAGCCACCCCTACTTCAGCCTGAGGTAAGCACTGAGTGGAAGATGTTGACTGAAATCTAGAAGAAATACATTACTACCACTCTCATAAGTTATATTGGCAAGAAATGTGATTCCTTTGGGAATTGTTACCATTAGTCATTTAAAAAGCAGGTCTCAAATTAACATTTAGCCACTAGCTTTGCTTGGTCCACAGAAGAAACTAAACGTATATTATCCAATATACTATACAACATATATATACTGAATTTTTAGTTCCTTCTGTGGACCAAGCAAAGCTTAGGAAAGTTTTCCTTCCTTTCCTAAACACATACATATTAGTGATTCCCAACCTTTTTCAAGTTGTGATCCCTTTTTATAAAAGCCAAGTAATCTGCAACCCCCACATCAGCACGTTTGTATAAAAAGGCATTTTTAATGGGCTAAAGTCATCCCTTCCAAGAAAATAAGAGTTTCTTTTTCTCCCTAAGGGCCTGTTTCTCATACACTCATATACATGCTAGCCTTAATATCCTGCTCTGAGATATCAAGGAAGAGCTACAACACATATAAGATGGCCCACAACTCCGCAAAGGTTGCCTGGGACATTGCCCTGCATATTCAGTCTGACTTCCCACTTGCACAAATTTGGGATTTACAGTAAGCCCCCTCCTATCACGGGGGTTAGGGACAGACCCGACCCACAATATGTGGATGCAGGTCGGGTCAGGCCTGGGGGGCTTAGCTGGGGACTCTTGCACTTACCCCCATCCTGGCGCTTCCCCGAATAGATTGCCAAGAATCATTTCCGAGGCCTCTGACTGGCCTAGAAAGGGCCTCGGAGGCCTCAGAAATGGATTTTGGTGATCCAGAAGTCACTTCCGGTTCGCAGGGATGCCCTTTTGCAGCCACCAGAAGGCCCGGGAAGGCCCTTGTAAGCCTGTTCAGGGCAGCGCCAGTACTGGGGTAAATACAGGAGGCACAAAATAGGCCTTTCCCCCCTTACCTCAGGGGACCTTTTTTCATATACTACGGACCCTCAATATAGCAGGACCACAGTATATGAACCGCAAAAGGGTGGGGGACCACTGTATGTGCATCTCTGAAGAGTCAGCTTGTGTGGCCTTTGGCAAGCTGCTGCCTGGGATGCCTCCTGAAGAAGGGAATGAACATTCTGTCTTGAAAACCCTAAAAGGGGTCATCATAAATCAGAACTGACTTGATGGTATACTGTCAAGTCTTTTACACAATATAAATTCCATTCTTCAATGAATCCAAGCTGAGCCGTTTTTGGAGTACTACTCCCAGAGCTAGACGAGGCAATGAAAGATTAAAAAAAATAAGAGAAAGTACTTTTTTACCCAGAGGATCACTGGTCTTTGGAACTCCCTGCCAGAAGAAGTGGTGACAGTTGTCAGCCTTGACAGATTTAAGAAAGGATTGGGCAAGTTCATGGAGAACAAGGGTATCAATGGCTATCATTATGGAGCCTAAGGACAACCTGTGCCATTTGCAGGAAACCTTAAGCAGGTGAAGGCATCTGCTTGGAAATACCCTGAAGCAAATGGTGAGCCATTGTGTGATACAGAATGCTAGACTGGATGAGTTCTGGCCTGTTCCAGCAAGGCTGTTCTTATGTTCTTACAACGGTCATAGGAAACTGTTTTAGAGCCCAAGGTTGAAATGGTCAAAATGAAGAAGGTCAAAATGTAGGTTCCTGGAAGGGCAAATTCAAGCCCAAATGGCAGACTGGGAGCAGAGGAGCTTCCAATACAACATGACTGCCTTCTGGAATAAGCTGTAAAAATTCCATTTGGGAGATTCCAATATTCCAGTGCCATTGCTATTTGCGTGAGATCTTTATTCATTATTAGAGATGGGCACGACTTAGCGAAATTTTCGTTTCCGTTTTCATTTTTTGTTTTCATTACGTAACAAAACAAAAAACGAAAAATGGTTCAAAAATGGAACGGAAACGGAAACGAAACGACTAATTTTGAGCCGTTTTTCATTTTTCGTTACTGGAAAAGCAGTTAATGGAGCTAAATGGGAAGAAATGAAAAAAATTTCGTTTTCGTTTTCGTTTTTGTTTTCGTTACGTAACGAAATGAAAACGAAAAATTTTGAAAATTAGCTTACGAAAACGGAAATGAAACGAAATGGACCCCTAGACGAAAACGAAAATGAAAACAAAAAAATTTTCTGAGTCGCGCCCATCTCTATTTATTATGGTGAGAACCAGACATTCTTGGATATGTACTCTGACAAATATATTTCAGCATCTGGTGCCTGTGGATACAATCAATAGTTTAATCAGTATTTACACCAAAAGAATCGTGTCTCATGATAAAAAAATATGGATAGCAGTACAAACTTTCTGGCTATGATTGATGATTGCAGAGCAACTAATTATTTGGGTTGATTTCCCCCATCCCTAAACTAGGGAGTGAGGATAATTCTTTCTGAAGCACAGCTAAAATCAAAGAACTGCTGTGACCCGCAGGTCAGTCTAATTTTTTCTCCTTTAAAAAGCAATAATATAATGTGCTTCTTGACAAATATTTAGTTTGGAAAGGCCACCCTGCTGTGATTTTGGCGTTAATTACTTGTTCTGTGTACATGCAGTGAAAAGGACTCCCAAGAATTAATGAGGCGATTTATACACCTGTCAGCATCAGACTTCAAAATCAATATAAACCAAAGGCTTGGGATAGCGGGAAGGGAGAGCTGCAGGGCAATGCCCATTTCCTTTCTTCTAAAATAGGAAGCTATGTTTCCATATGAGGCTTGTTTTCAGATATTAAGTTGATGTTTCAGATGAGAGAGTTAAGGCGGTTATTTCACGTCCTACCTCATTCCGTGATTACATTCATTCTGTGACAACGTTGTTCGCAGTTACGTGGTTTTGTCCCTGTTCAGTCCCTGTTTCCATTTATCCATGGGCGTGATTACTTGTATCCTGACAACAGTTACCTCACGTCCTTGTTCCGTGACAAATTCTGAATGTGTCTAGCTTTCTTAACCCATTTTTTTAATATCGTAAATAAAACGTTTCCGATTTACTGGTCTTCCGGGATTTACACGTCAATGCTACAGAATTTTCAGCACTTTCTTTAATAAACATTTGCACCGCATGGTGTTTCCCATAGGGAAACTAATGTTGAATGCCGCTTCAGCCACTGACCACTAGGTGGACATTGGTCGTTGCATGACAGGCTGTAACTTCACGTCCCTTGTCTAGTTGTGCATCTCTGTGAATGGCATTCAATAGGTAGGTACAACTGTGCCCCTAGCATGGGGATGCAGAAGAAAGGAAAGCTCTCACAGGCTGTTGTGAAGCTATATGAAGTACAAAGATGGGGAACGCTATTTATATGCTTGATGTTTGGAGGTCCCGTTTCTACCTCATTTTAGCACCGCATGAATTCACCATAGCTGCCTGTTTCATTTGAGTTTCCATTCTTTTGATGAGTGGTAGGTGAAGAACCCCCATCTTGTTACTCAGATATATTTTTAAAGTAAACATATTCAGTAAGGAGGGATGAAGACAGTTCTCTGTTACAGTCTTTCAATATAATTTTCTACCAGAAGCCTGTCCCTAGTAGAGATGGGCACGACTCAGAAAAAAAATTTTGTTTTCGTTTTCGTTTTTGGCTAGGGTCCGTTTCGTTTTGTTTCCGTTTTCGTGAGCTAATTTCAAAATTTTTCGTTTTCATTTTGTTACGTGACGAAAACAAAAAAATGAAAACGAAAATGAAAAATTTTTCGTTTCTCCCCATTTAGCCCCATTATGTGTTTTTCCAGTAACAAAAAATGAAAATTGGCTCAAAATTAGTCGTTTCGTTTCCGTTTTCGGTCCATTTTGAACCGTTTTTCGTTTTCATTTCGTTACGTAATGAAAACGAAAAAACGAAAACGAAAATACCGCTAAGTCATGCCCATCTCTAGTCCCTAGAGTGAGCCTGTCCTAGATGAGAATGCATCCATCCCAACAGAAAACTCTAGGTCCAAACTACAGAATCCAGCTAGTATGTCACGAAAGGAGAAACATTGTTCCTTGAAATGATAAAAGATATCTGATTTCTCCGAGCATGATCCTGTCACATTTCACTTTTGGCAGATTGACATGTTTTTATCTAGTGTCTGATTGATGAGAGACAGAGAGATACAAGCTTTGGTTGCAATTCCAATTGGGCTTTGGAAAAAAAAAGACTATTTAGAAGGAAAATATTGCAATAGCAGGAAAGACCACATTTGTTTTGAAATGAGGTTTGATCTTCAGCGTGGGACTGGGGATAGTAACATAAAGAGAGAGGGGGGAACTGCAAGCATTGGCATGGTTTTTCACCTGCAATCACTCCCATGGCCAGACTTTCAGAAAGAGGACCACTGTTAACAGCTCTCATAGCAAGAATGCCAGAGCACGGATACAACTGTACATTGTTAACATTTTCGCCAACTTTTAGGGAATGCTTTCCAAGTTTATCTTGCCTGGACCAAGTCATCAATTACTAATACATTAATATCAGGGTGTGAGGGAAGTCTATCTCAACAGCTTCATTTTTCAAAGAAGACAAAAATGACACTTCAGGGCCAAACCAGAGGACAGAGAGATTAAAGGGAAGAATATAATTTTCTTGATTGATTTGCTTAATCATTTCATATTTCTCAAGGCTACAGCGTTTATGTTGGTAGCATGGCATGCAAATATTCTAGCCAGCTCCAAATTAGATATCTGTGAATGATAAGGATGAGCAAACCAATTTTAATGGCACCTATTATTTGACATTTATGAACCGATCTCATCATTATGATTGCTTTCAGCGCTTTAGAGAGAATTTTCATTATTTTGCACTGCTCCGGGAAATTGGTAAGAGGGCTGACAACATCGCCATTTATAAACTCAGGGCACTTCCTCCTTTCTTATGCCCTCCCCCCAATCCTTGAAAATAGCAGGTAGATCTTGTTACATTAATTCAGTTAGATGAACCTAAAGACAAACTCAAGTGTGAATTTTCGCATAACTGGAGCTCTGCCTTTGTTAGCTTGTGCTGGTTGCCTGATTTAAACAAGATCACGATGCACAGTCCCCTTGATTGCAAATAAGAGTCACCATATTGTAAATAAGAGTCACCGCATCTCAAAAAAGAAATAGTGAAAGTGGAAAAGGTGCAAAGGAGAGCGACTAACATGATTACTGGGCTGGGGCACCTCCCTTATGAGGAAAGGCTAAAACATTTGGGGCTCTTTAGTCTGGAAAAAAGGTGCTTGAGGGGGGGATATGATTGAGACGTACAAAATAATGCAGGGCAAGAGTAATGTGGATAGAGGGACGCTCTTCTCCCTCTCACAAAATACCAGAACTAGGGAACATCCACTTAAATTGAGGGTTGGGAGAGTGAGAACAGACAAAAGAATTTTTTTTTTTTACCCAGCATGTTGTTAGCCTGCGGAACTCCCTGCCACAGGATGTGGTGATGGCATCTGGCCTGGATGCCTTCAAAAGGGGCTTAGACAGATTCCTGGAGGAAAAGTCCATCACATGTTACAAACTATGGTGGAGATGTGTAATCTCCAGTCTTAAAATCAGGGTACTTCAAAGGCCAGATGCAGGGGAATGATTGATAACAATGCTGACAGTGCCCTCAACAAAAGAGTAGGAATTAGGGATGGCATGAAATGGGAAAAATTGGGTTTCTCTTCCTTTCATTTTCCATGCGTTTCAATTTTTTTTTTTTGTACAAATTTTTACAAAACATTCATAACGAAATGAAACAGTAATGATTTGGTGACCCTAAGTCCCAGGGAAGCCATTTTATAGAGTAACAAAGCATGGTCTGGGCTGCCTCCCTAATTTTCATAAGCTATGGGGCTGTCTTTTTCTTTTTGAAAACAACAGTAAATCCAGCCTCCCGACAAACTCCACTCTTTCAGAAGAATTCAACTTGAAGTTATATAAAATATGTGACTTCAGACCATCAGAGCTTTCTGTCATATTTTATATTTATTTTTTCATTTTTTCTCCCCGGTAGGAAGCAACCCCACTGCGCTTTCATATTATTGTCTCTCTTGTTATTGTGTAACTCTTTCTCTTGTATCTGCTAGAGCTTTTCCTAGTGGTATCACACTGTATAATGCAACATCAGTTTCAGGATTTTTCACCTTGATTTCCTTTTCTTATGTAGACTATGGGTGGTACCATCATAGGCTGCTAGTAGAAAAATAAAAAAGTTGCTGAGCAGTACTAAGCGGTCCGTTTTGATTTTGCTTGTTTTAATGGCTGTACGGCTCTAAACCTGTTTTTCTTATGTATTAACCCTTATAAATCTTACTGTTCTGTTTTTTTTTTCTAGCCCCATGTTTATCTTTGGTTTTCAAGCTTTTCTTTTCTTTTCTTCTTATACCCGGAGCATTCCTACCATCTCTCAGTTATTCTCCCTCAATTTCCCTCTAACGGCGATTCGTTTCTGTCAGACCTGGAGGGTAAAATTCGATCCTTCAAAAGAACCTCTGGTTTATGAGTGTGTGATATTGCTTCTGTGCTCGCAGTTCAAAAGGCCAGGAAATGGTCTCAAGTTGCTTTGCAATATTGGGGTCAGGTAGCTCACAGGAAACAAGAAAGGATGCCAAGCTTTCCTCCATCCTGGCCAATAAGTGCTTATATATTATGGTTGGGGTGGGAGTAAGCTCCCCTGTTTCTGCTCAGTCACGAATTAGCACAGATAGAAAAGGACTAAAACCACAAACCAATAAAACACTATTGGCAGGGATCGAGACTTGAAGAAGCACCAAAAAAAAAAAAAACCACCAGAACTTAAAAAGGTAAAGGTTTCCCCTGCACATACATGCTAGTCGTGTATGACTCTACTGGCAGTGCTCATCTCTGTATTCAAGCTGAAGAGCCAGTGTTGTGCAAGACCATGGCCACGTGGCCGGCATGGCTGCAAGGGAAGCGCTGTTTTACCTTCTCATTTTTTACGGCGGCACCTAGTTATCTACTTGCATTTTCTGTGCTTTCGAACTGCTAGGTTGGCAGGAGCTGGGGTTATCAGTGGGAGCTCGCTCCAGTGCGTGGCACCTGGGATTCGAACCACTGAGCTGCCGACTTTGCAGTCGACAATTTTCAGAGCCTTAGTCTGCTGAGCCACCACATAGGCACAAAAAAGAGGGGCCAGTAGAAGCTAAGAGGTGCTCAGATCACCCCTATGATAATTAATCCTCTTTAGTGATGCACTGTTGGTAGAACACAGGATGGAGGGGAAACAGAAAATCTGGGTGGCACCCTAGACAGGAAGTACTCAAGAAGTGTTTATCCTCGTTAAAAGGTGCCAATAATCTCTTTCTCTCTGAGCCTGTCTATATTTCTCAAAAAAATAAGATGTAATGTTTTAATTTTAGCTGACTCAAGTCACATTATTTTTAATTGTTTCCTGCATTCCTGCTAATAGAAATGAAACTGGCTCTAAAGTTCATAGTGGGCTTAAGCTGATTAAGAAAGCAATGTGCTAAAAATGTCCCTTTGGTTGCTGTACATTTACTTGCTTCCTAAGAAAATAATATGAGTCAGGGGAAAATAAATATGCACTTCAGAATTCACTGTGTGAATGTGAAACTCAGCATATATTTTTTTAAATACAGGTCAAATCCCAGGATTTTTGTACTATGTTGACCAGACCCTCTCTCATTCTCTCTACACTTTGATTGTGATGGTATCTTCATTTTTCCTGTGAAATAGTAGCACAATGCTTTTAGGTGAGCCTACATAGGACTACTTGTATTAGGATTTTGTCTAACTACGCTTAATGCTACATAGCCATTGTTTATTTTAATTGATCTCATGCAAGACTTGTAAATGGCTATAGAGCAAACATGCTTGATGTGATTTCTCTTTGCTATGAAACAGCTTAGATAGATAGATAGATAGATAGATAGATAGATAGATAGATAGATAG